>DF239134.1:125137-305934 GCA_000507305.1 Breviolum minutum Mf 1.05b.01
TTCTGTGTCAACCTCTTCTCTCTTCCTCTTGTTGGTCTTTGTGAGGTCGACATCTGTGTCACCCCACGGCCTCGTATGAGATGCAGTGCTTGCTGTGCTCGCTGCAGTGGTTGTTGTACTTGGGGTGCTGCTGCTGTGCTGTTGTTGTCAAGGAGAGGTTTGACATGTTCAGGTGCTGGACGGATCAAAGAGGTGCCATGTGCCAACCAAAGTACTTCGTGAGGTTGTTGTTCCATCATCACAACTGTGGCTGGTCCTCGCCATAGAATCTTTGGTCCTGCATGCCCTTGTTGTGGGGCATCACGCCAGTAGTAGCAAAGATCTCCGGTCTTCAGCTGGGCCTTGTTGCCGACGTGTTGACGTAGTAGAGCTCGTCGTAAACGATCATCATTGTTAGCTTTGGCGATGACCTGAGCAGCCATGCTTTGAAAGGTGAGTTTCTGCTTGAAGGCCTGTGTGGGATGTAGCTGTGGAAGTTGCAAATCTTCTTCCATCAAAAGACCAGGCACATGTGGACTGTGTCCTAGGGTCCATTGCAGTGGGCTATACCCTTGAACATTGGGCATCCGATTCACTTGTGGCAGGACATAGTCGATTGCTTGGATGATGCCATTGGTGGAACAATCGCCCGATTCCATCAAGAAAAGTTCCAAAGACCGACGGATGACATGATGCCTCCGTTCGATGATGGCCAGTCGTTCGTGGGCTTGTCCAGGTGAGATCATCAGTTGGATGGTGTGTTGGGATGTCCAGTCCTTCATGGTGTCGCTGGCCCAAGATCTGTGTTCATCAACCTGAAGAGTTCGCATGGTTCCAAAATGTCGGATCCATGCTCTTTCCAAGGCCTGGACAAAGCTCTTAGCAGTTTCATCTGGTAGAAGACGAGCTGCTGCAAGTCGAGTAGTTGCATCTGAGATCACCAAGATGGGGACTGCACGTGGTTTCTTACCATTGCTGGTACCATCTGCATAGATCTTCAACCAAAGAGTATCAGCTTGAACTCTGTCATTGAAGAACGTGCCTTTATACATGCCGCTCTTCGGAGCTTGTGGTGGTGCTCGACGTTGTTCACATTGTGGGCATCGATAGTTTGCACATGCTGTGAGAAGTCGGTCGTTGGCATTCCTGTCAGTCAGGAGTTTCTGCAGCTGCTGCGTTGTTGGATGTCCAAGGTTGCGATGTAGACGTTGTATTGTTCGCTGTGCAGTGAGGTTGGTAGTAGGTTGTAGTCGGTGCTGTAGTATGCCTGTGGGTGAGTATGGTGCTGGTGGTGGTGGTATGTCTTGTGTGTTGTTGTCTTGTTCATTGCTGTGCTGTTCGTTGTTGTCTCGCGTTGTGGTGTTGTATGCTGTGTCGGTGTTGTTGCTGTTGGTTGCTCGTTGTAGGTAAGTGTGGTAGTGTATGGAGCGTGCCAACTCTTGGCACATGTGAGGCTGGTATGTCGCTGAGGCTTTGGCTCGGTTCCCAATTCCTGGGCTGCTGCCTTCAATCGGTAGGTGTTGGTGGTTCTTGGGACATGTCCTGCTCAAGTCATCAGCGAGATTCGGCTGAGTCAAACACAGTGCCGTGGGTTTCTTGATTGGTGTTGGAACTCCATCATTGTTGGGCAAAGTCGCTCCATATGCACACTGATCCAGGACGGCCATATGGCCTCTGCTCATCATCCGTTGGAAAGTCGTAGTGCGCCATGACTTTGCACGTAGAGGTTGTTCAACGCCAGCATCACGGTCATCCTGTGATTGTTCAGTGAAAACTCTGCTGGTGAACTTGAGATGAACATGCTCCTGATAGTCTCTCTCGCAGCGTAGAGCTTGTTGTTCTTCAGGAGTCCTTGGGGTCAGTTCTTGTAGTGGTGACCAAATCGTGCAGGGAGGTGCCAACCAAACAAAATCAGGGCATTCTTGACGAAGTAGCTTCATGAACTTCTTGCGATGAGTGAGAGGTGAAATCCCATCCGTTGTTCAAGTCAAAACATCGGACTTGGTAACCCAAATCCTGCATGGCTTTTCCAAGATGCCCAGAACCAGAATACACTTCCCAGAACTGTTTGGTGTTGCGATCATGTGCCTGCAGGGCATGTTCCACAGTCTTCTTTTGTCGCTGCTGCTCCATGTTGTGGTGGAGTGTGATGGTCTTGAGAAGTTTGTTGGTGACTGGTTTGTAGATGGTGGAAGGATCCTCGGTGTGATCAAGGTGTTGTGTGCTCTGCTCTGCTGTTGCTTGTTGTTTGTCTGTGTGGATGTATGCAAAGTCAGGTGGTGGCATGTTGCTTTGCTCCAAGTACTGCTGCAGGTCAAAGGTGTCCTCGTCAAGGTTCTCGGCGTCGATGTTGTTCTGCTTGATCACATCGTCCGTCATCAAGTCAAAGTCAGTGCCATCAAAGGTGGTGCATGTCAACTGCAAGAGAAATTCTCCTCGGGGTCCGCGTTGAGCTGAGAACCAGGCTGATTCTCCTACAGTCATCAAGTCATTGGCATAGTCCACCTTGATGTTGAAGAAAGCCAACAAAGGTCGCCCCAGAAGCAATGGGGTGTCTCCTTCCACGATGAAGATCTGGATGCGGCCATTGCGGTCTCCCACCGTCACAGGTAGGTGAACGGACCATTTTGAAAGGCTCGAGGCATCTCCTCCAAAATGGAACATCTTCTGCACAGGTCTGAATCGAAGTGCTGCCACATCAAGGTTGCGAAGATGTAGACAGTGAAGTAGATCCATCAAAGTGTTGTGTCCAACCAGCACGCTGCTGGCACCATTGTCCATGATGCCAAAGACTTGTTGAGGGGCTCGTTGATCAACGTAGGTCTCATTCTGCATGATGAGGTGCTGGTCGGCATCAGGTGCTTCAGAAACCATGTAGACGTAACCCTCAGTGGTCTTGGCTCGCTTGGTGAGTGAATTGGATCCCCCAGGGCTCTTGTTGGCATTGTGTCCAGATTGTCCACACTTCAAACATTGAGGGGCCGACTGTGCCCTTGCTGATGCCGAACCCTTTTGATAGAAAGGTCTCTGTCCTTTTCCACCTTTTCCTTTACTCCCTTTTCCTTTACCCTTAGGTCGAGGTCCACTTGGTGTGAAGCCATTGGAGGTGGTAGGTGGTGAAGATCCCGAGGGTGGAACCGCTACCACATTCCAGTAGCCCCTAGCTGCACGAAGATCAGCGAAACGTCGATGGGCATCCAAGTAGGTGGCGTAGACCTCATCGAAGTCCTCATCATCTAGCCCATCATCTTGTGCATTGTAGACGGGCTCTGTCTCATCGTCAGGCCAAGGTGTGTCGTCCTCGGCATTGTAGTAAGCTCCATCATCCTCCCAGTCATAGTGAAAGGTGTCCTCATCGTCCAGGGCGTAGGCCTCGTCAGGGACCTGGTCATATTCAATCTCGCCATCCCAGTCATAGTCGTAGGTGTTGTACGCATAGTGCTTCTTTTGCCATCGATAGTTCTGGCCCTTGCCACCAGTCCAGCGAGATGATCCATCAGTCTGACGGTTGCGATAGTCCTGCCCAAAGAGGAAGAACATCGCAGCCTCCACCTTCGTGATGTCCAAGCTGGTGCCACATTGAGATTGCACCATCTGGCGTTGCTCTGCTGTCAACGCCGACCTCCGCAACATGAGCCATCCACTCACACTGGCTGGGAGCTTGATGTCATACTTCTCGATTTCTCTGAGCTGTTCACGGTGCTCAGTGGTGTAGGCCAGCAAGGTCTGATCTGGCCTACGTTGCAGCTGATAGAAGAACTTCTCCAGTGCCCTAGGCATCTCCACTCTCTCATCGTACTGGAAGCAAGCGTCCAGCATCTTGACGGCCTTTCCAAAGCCATCATCATCATCACAAAGTTTGTCAGAGACATGTTCGATCTGCCTCCAGGCAATACCAGTCAAACTGGTGAGGAGGTTGATGGTGGCTTCCTTCTTCTTGTTCAAGAGCACCATCTTCTTGTAGTACAACTGAATCCGTTGCCTCCATTCTTTGTAGTGTTCCGTCTTGTTGGTGAAGATTGGTATGAAATTGTCTCGGGTAACGTCACTTGGAGGGTTGGAAGATGGTGTTGCCGTAGGTGTCGACATGGAGGTAGTATGGATGAAGTGCGCAGTGGTGGAACTGAGCTCGCAGGTCAAAGGAACTCACGCTCCGCTACCAAGGTCAAAGCAGTGATAGCTAGCAAAAGGTGAAGCCGCTCGAAGTGCTCCTTCTGTTTTGGTCCAAAGGCGCTCACAGCGCTGCGTAGCGATTGGCTCTATGTAGGCCTAACCCTTCCCTTGAGAGATAAGGGGCACATGCGAAACAAATTATGTGTAAACATGGTGTGCAGGCTGCACAATTCACACCATTAATTATAAGCTTGGATTCGTTTGTTGGGTGATTTTTTTACGGATTATACCATGGTAAATCACCATTGTTCACCACCATTTGGGAGAATATGTTGTATGTGTTCCAACCACCTTGAGCAAATCCAAGTTATAAATGACATAAATTGGGGTGAAATCACCCCTACAAGTAGGGCTTCAGGGTTTCACCCATTTATTGAAAGGCCAATTGGTATCCATTTATAGGGGTTACAATCCGATCTATAACTGGTCGGGGACCACCTTGTATGCACATGGATGATTGGATGACTTCTTTGGAAGATATTTCAATGTTTATTGCTTTTTCATGATGATACAGTACACCCTTTTTATTTGTGAAACAACATTTACAACTTACAACACATTGATGGCTCAGTGACTTCCAGAATCTTTGGTCTCTATAGTCTTGAGCTTTGGAAAGTGTAATGTTCCAAGAAGGCATTTCACATGTTGCAACGCAAAGAGATGATTCAGAAGCACTTCCACAAGATTAACATCAACACACTCTTCAAAGAGCGTTCTTTCATTGAGAAGGTGGGTGTTGACCTTAGTGCCCTCTACAATCAGGCGGATGTGGATGCCTCTTCTGCTTGTTGTTGGTGTTGGTGCACAAAGGGTATCGCAGGACACCCATTGGCACGAGCAAGGAGTCATCGCCATTGTTGAAAGTCTTTGACAACCATCGCAAGGAGACCCACATGGAGATGTTGTGTGAGAAAATGATGGAGGATACTTTCAAAAGGATCTATGACCTCTACCACGTTTCGCACATGGCATCATCGAGACTTGCGACCTGACGTTTGAATAGTTGTTTGGCAAAGTTTTCGTGCGTGAAGGGGGCACCACAGACTGGAAAGCCGTCCCATCGTATGATTGAGGATGAGATTACCTCGCGGTTTGCCATTTCCAGTCGTGTTGGTGCCGGAGCACTCAATGACATGGACTTGTAGGCATTTTTAGCTTCATCGTATGTAAATCCAATTGCCAACACTAGACACCAAGACTCTTCCACTAGACACGCAAATCTCCTCCACAAGCCCGGCAAAACTCCTCCACCAGTCCTGCAAAACCACCAGTTCCGAAAAACTCATCCACCAGCTTTGTATGTGTTTTTTTGCCTGTCGTGACATTGGTAAAATCAGTTTCTGGACACACACACACACAGATGCGCATCCTTTGTTTCTACTTTGCCATGATGCTCCCATAAGTTGCACAGGTGGGAGGCACTAGACTCAAACTCCTAGCAAAAACAACGCCTGTCAGCCAAAGTCTGTGTGCAGACATGATTGATTGCTTGTCACTCCTTGGTTTGAAGTGTGACACTTCTCACTTTGCATGTTCAAATGTATGAAGTTTTTTGGCACAAACACCCATCACCTAGTTTTGTGATCCAACTTCGTGTATCCTGTGTGATGCCTTACCTTTCAGATGATTGCATGAAATCCGCATGGATGAAGATGCGGAGAGCTAATTAAAACAGTTGGAGACAGCAACAAAAGAAACTTCAGCAAAGTCCACGGAATGCCTCCTTTTGTCTCAAGCCTGTGACCAATTATTATGTCCATGTTGGAGAGTGGCAAACTTTGTTGAAACAATAATACACCAAAGGATTCACGGGACGAACGGCCTGTTTGCGTACATTTTGTTTTAATGCGGAATGTAAATCCCATAGCATCTATGTATGATATATTTCACTGCATCTACCATAAGAATACACCAAATGTAGGTTAATCTACCATATCTGGATCCCATGGGTATAGGTTAACAGTACCCAATCGTCCCATGAAATCTATTAGGGTACTATTGATTTCACCCAAATGTCATCGTTATTTTGCCTGAACTTCCCCTTAGTTCATTGTTTGGATTAGTACTAGAAGACAGGTGGTGGTTTCAAACATTTGTCTTGATGTTCATACATAGGTTGGATTAGTTGGGGAAGATTGCCCAATATGACTCATATTTTGTTCTAATGGGTTGCTCAACGACCTAGGTCAAGGTTTATCTTCATCCCCAGTTAATAATAGAAGGACTTGTACATGATTTACAAATGTTACAAGAGTGTAACAAGCCCAGCAAATTGATCAAGTGGAGCAAATTACTTGTACTACCAAGTATAATATCCTCACATTTGCTTAAAAGGGCATAACGTATCAAAGTATGTAAACCAATGAATCTAATGACGTAAAGCTCAGGTACATTGAAATCTCAGGTATCATTGAGCTATACCACATGGTCAAAGCACCACGTTGACCCCAGGTGCCTTGCGCCTTTGTGCAGATCGGCAGCTACAGCTAAATCAAGTGTGTTACGGCTCAGCGTCGCTCGGCTTGAAGCTATCATTTACCATCTGGTTCAGAAATACAGCGATCACCACCTGAGATGTATCAAAACCCTGTAAGTAATGGGATAAACTACCTGTCAACTGTAAACCAGTTTTTGTTTAGCTTTCGTACCTCCCAATTAGGTACCAACGCAATCCCATGGTGCAGCATTATGTTTACATCCGCATATTCCAACACTTGTACTCTTCACTTTAGTCATTTTTAAATTAAATTGCTAAAAACTACACTCCCGTAAACTAACACATCGGCATATACCAAGGAAAGATGATGATTTTCATGGGCGAACTGTTAGTTTCAGGGAGGGAAATCATCCAATTTTCACCCCGAAAATTGGGGAAATCATTCCATGTGACTAATATCTTTCAGATGGGTTGGTTCAACCACCAACCAGAACTTAGTTGCAACCTCTTGTTTTTTCCGAACGGCGTTTTTCTGTTTACTTCACAACTTTGCCAAGGATCAAGGCGGCTTCAGCAACTGCTTGGCCCAATGCCTTGCAGTTGCTGCAAGATGCAGATTTAGTGGCCTTAGGTGGCTCAGTGGCCAGCAATACGGCAGTGACTTGGTTGATTATGTTACCCTAGGCATCCAAATACCTCCTATGACTTACACATGGCTTTTATAACTCCATTTCTAAAGGTCTATAGGTGTTATTTCCCCCCGATTTATAACTGCTACTGTAGGGGCCCAACTTGTATGTATACTGGGATGTCCATGGAAGTGATCGTAACTAGTTAGTAAGTTGGGTTATAACCTATTTAGGGGACGAAAACAACCTACGTATATTGGGGTTATAATCTACTTACTAAGTACCATGGACATCCAAGTAGGTATGTTTTTGGCATCCAAGTAGCTTCTCAGGTATGGATGTCTAGGGTTGGTCATATTATCAGTGGATTGTTGTGGTTCTCTCAATAGGTGGTAGGGATTATATAACACCCAAACGAAGGCAAGGACTATACATGGTATATAAGCGCTATGCCAGTGACTTGGTTGCCGATCATGAACAAAAATCCCTACAAATCCTGGCTCACCGAACCTCTTCCCATCTTCTATGACGCAAATCCTTTAAATGGGTAATATGAAAACGCCGTTACTACTGTTGATGGGTCAGAAATCCGGCGAGAGTTCACCACCTGGGATGTATAAAACCTTGTAAATACCCTAAGCATCCAGGTATGTCCCAAGAAAGGGATTAAGCCTACAATCCTATTGTGGGGATGGGATTGGGACCATCAAACCTACTCTAGGGAAGGGTATGGATCTTTAGGGAATAATAGCAAAATCATCCCAAGCATTGTGCTTAGAGGATGGGCTTCCAGGACGGACGTAAGTAGTCAGGATCACCCCGCCATGTATAAGCCATAAATTTCGCCCATTTGGAAGGGACACACCACAACCCTAGTTACTTAGGGGACGACAACGATCACCATGGATATTAATTCCGCTTACTAACTGGAAGTATTATATGATGATTCCCGGATCCATGATCGTTATAAATGCAGTTACCCTCATTAAAACTAACTCATTTGCCTTTTTGAAAATTGATACTTGGAAAATGACATTTCCTGTTAAAATGGTCGTTTTTCAAGGGGACATAGGGACATGATATTTTCTTTGTTTGGAGTTGAAAGCCCTATAAATGGCCTCCACTGGTGTGTTTTCACCCCTGATATAAGTGGAGTTTTAACCATACGTGCCTCTTTTCCTTGTCACGGGGCCCACTTTGTAGTTGAGCAACGGGGAATACAGCCCTTCGTACCTCCCTCCAACGCACAGCGAGTGAAAAGCCCTAAAAGACTTTGGCCGAGACTTCCCCAACGGCAAACATAATCCCAGCACTAAATGCAGGGGCAAAATTGCCATTACTTTCAGGGAACGTACTGTTGATGGTTCGGAAATCCGGCTAATTAATCAGTTGAGGTTGGTAGTTTTCTAATGTGTTTTCCTATTATTTACGAGGTTTTATACATCTCCCAGGTGGTTTTCTCGCCAAAAAACCTGAAGCATCAACGGACCGTATGAAATGCCACCAAATTTGCCAAGGTCAGCAGTTGTACTCAAGGCCAGGATCGGATGGGAATGGTTGAAACAGCAGAAGGTGAGCCCCGTAATACCAATTAAGGTCGATGGGTGCCCCCCCTATAAAATGGGCCGTGTAAACAACACTGGGGTGTAATGCATAACCCCTACAAATGAAGCTGAATAACCTTCCCTAGGGATCCTGGCTCACCGAAACTGAGAATGGTAATGGAGCCTAAATGCCTTGCGTTTCGGAGGTGATTATACACCCCAATCATCATCTGACAAGGTGATTGGATCCTTAGGGCTTGTTTATAACTGGTTTTTGGGCGCATCTTGCAGACATGATGAAGGAATCATGAAATACGACGTGATGATAGCAAGGATCTACCCCACCCCACAGAGTTGTAAGGGAGTGAAATTTTCCAGGATTCGTGAAATAAAGTTATGCGGAACACCCCTGATATCGCACACACACCTATGGCAATCCCTCGGCAACGCCAACTGAAAAATGAAAAAGACATGTTGTTTAGGCTATATAGGTGATTATACTACACACTGAAATGGGGACTACAATAAACCATTAACCAATATAGTGGAAAGTAAGGCCGTTTTCTTTTTGTGGCTCAACTATGAAAGGAATCCCCAACTTAGAACCAGTTGGTTTTCACTTTTTTTTGGGGGGGGCTGTGTTCCAGCGCTGTGTGTTGCAAGTTAACCTTAGAGAGGGAAAAATCTTACCTAGGTGGTGGGGTTTCAAACATTTTTATTTTCTCCCTTGCCTAGGGAGATGATCCCACTTGAGTAATATGTTTCAAGGGGGTTGAAACCACCAACTAGTTACATTGCTTGCTGGAAAATCCACAATTTGAATGAGTCGATGTATTTCCTATTGAAAAAGGTCGATTAAAAACATTGCCATGTTAGTTCCCATAGGATCCATGTATGCTATATTTACCTGCATGTACCATGAAAATCAACCAGATGTAGGTAGATATACCATTCCCATGCATCCTATGGGGTTTACTATCGTGTAAAAAGGGACGTTATTTTTTGCCCACGGTTCTACCTGCACAATTGCCAACCCCCAGAAGCTCCCCGACCCTCACCTGAGTAGTAAGCAGTTGACCCTATGTGGATGTTTCCGAAAATAATGGTACCCCCAAATCATCCATTTTAATAAGGTTTTCCATTATAAACCATCCATTTTGGGATACCACTATTTTTGGAAACACCCATGTGTTGTAAAACGTGGCGGCTTTTACTAGCCTCGTTGATTAGCCACCATTGTCCCTTAACAAGGCGGGGGGTCGGGGTAATTTTGATATAGGGATTAGAATCAGCCATGATAACCCTAGGCTTCCAAACACCTGGTGAGGAGGTATTTGGACCCCAAAAATTTACCTGAAACATCGTTAAATAACATCTTCTCAGGAGGTAAATTTGGAAGACTAGGTAAGGATCCGGGAACCTGAACCAATCAGGATGACTTATGGTTCATGTGAGGAAGTAAAAAAACCTGGGTAGCTTCCGTTTATGACCAAAGCGTCCCTTGTTTCTAAAAACATGTCCAAACCATGGTAAAACGATAAGGAAGAAAAAAAAAACGATAACGCCCACAGAGTATGATGAACTTTTTCGAGAGCTTCCACTTGCTGCCTGCCCGCCTTGTTATCCTCTTCTTGTTACACTGCATCGAAGCTTCAACAATATAGAAAAACGTAGGAAAAACGTAACCCAAAACGATAACAGAACGATATCCGAAAAGATAAGGTTTTAGCAAAAAAAGTCCTCTTCTCCAAGACCTGCCCTCGGCACCTCTGAGCCGCGAAGCTGCCTTTGCCGCTGCCTCCTACTGCACCGCTGTCTCCTCCTGCTTTGCTGCCTCCTTCCCCTACTGATAATGTTACTGGTAATTGAGTTGGGCAGTGATGTCATGCAAAATATTGTTTGCAATACTAAATCTATTATATTTGTTACTGTAATCACAATCCCCTGTAAAACGATAAGGAAGAAAAAAAAACGATAACAAAAAAAAGGTCATGCAAAAGTTCTTGGAGTTTTTTTACCACCTCATGTCACTTTTTCGCACAGGATTGGTGTGGAGGAAAGGTCTGGCTCTAGCCAAAGATATGCTAGATAGGTGCGGTTCAACCCAGGATGGTGGCCTGGTGCGCTTTCGGAAAGAGGGCAATTGTTTTTTTTTTCAAGGAGCGATGTTTTGGTATCGAAAATCACCATTTTAATAAACCACCATTTGGTTCAGAATATGTTTGGAAGATTTTCCATCCGCATCAAACAGTCGCAAATCCAAGTAAGTAGTTAGGGCCACCCCCAAGTTACAAGCCATAAATAGGCCATTTGGAAGGGGTTCAACCCCAGTCAACAACCATTATGGGAGTTGTATAGCAAATCCAAGTAAATTGATTCAGGGCCACCCCCTGAGGTTCGGTATGACCGGAGGGTCTCAGGAGGTTGTTTGTTCCGGTTCGCTGCTGATGGGGTTTCCTCCATGGAAATACATTTGAAGTTGTTTAGGGTATGTATCGGGGATTATACTACCCAGTTATTTGAAATTTTATGATAAACCATTATTAAAGATCCCTATTACATAAGCAGTATAATGGAAAGTATCCGAGTGTTTTTTTGTTCGTGGCTCATTTGTATATACCAGCACCTTCCAGTCGGGGTGCCAAGAACAAAAACCCGAAAGGAGGTGGAATTGACACCGTGTAAGGCACCCAAACTGGATGTTCCAGGTATACATTCATACTGGTAGGTTTGTTTTTACCAGCCATTTGAGGGTATGATATAAAATTCCTCAACAACAAACCAGTCCGCGATTGTTTTGTGGCCGGGTGGAACGGAGAAATATGGGAACCTCCGTTAGGGCAGATCTATTCATTACTAATAAGTTCTACCCCATTTTGCCCTCAGGATGCCGGTGGCAAATAAGGATTCCCTGCTAAGAATGATTCAGGTGGTGACTGGCTTCCTGGGTGGGGGGGGTAAACCAGATGTATAAGGTTTGTTTCCAAAAAGGTTCATGAAATACTGTAGATGTTTAAAGTCACCATCTGTTTCGTGAATGGGTTGTGAAAAGACACCAACTAGCTGGGTGATTCCACTACCCCCTGGTTGATTCAATATGTATATATATATATATATACCAGGTGGTGGTTTCAAATATGTTTTATGTTCACCCGGAACCTTGGGGAAATGATCCAATTTGACGAGCATATTTTTCAGATGGGTTGAAACCACCAACCAGTATATATACATATTTCCTCCTTTTGATCGCCATGACTAAGGCCAGGCATGACAAGTGAAGTCACTTTCAATGTAGCTATCACAGCCTGTGATGTAGGCCACGTCATCCGTGGGTGATGGTCGGAACGGTGAGTGAGAGTGGGAGAAGCACCCCAAAAACCGTTTTGGATGTCCCGAACCTTCGGAGGTATAGTTCCTGGATGTCTTTTTGTACCTGCAATAGGACCGGATGTCCCGTTGGGTTTGTTAGGATCAATGGGTTATTTCACCTACTTATAAATGTGATATATTAGGGTGAAATAACCCACTGATCCGTTCACCTTTGATCCTAACAAACCAAACCGGACATCCTAGTAGGTGGTGATGTTTGTTCAAGAATTGTTTGTCATGTTTGCCCGTAAACTTGGAGAAGATCTTCAATCTTCACCCATTTTGACGCGAATCGATATATGGAAATACCCTGGAAGTCAAGCCGACCATTAACGCCAAATATTCCCCTGGAATTGGGTTTTCATAAGTATCATAAGTATCATAAGTCCTGATCATAAGGGATCCTGGCTATTTCTGGGAGGGAGTTGTTTAGGGGGGGGGGGTTGGTTAACCAGTCATGATTGCTCTAGTTGGTGATTTCAAATATTTTTTTTTTCAACCCTATTTGGGGAAGATTCCCATTTTGACTAATATTCTTCAGATGGGTTGAAACCACCAACCAGTAAACCATAAGGGGAAGCTTTTATAGGAATTCCCAGCGGAAAAAAAAAACGGTTTAGAGTGACCCCCCCACATGTCAATGGAGTTGCCTGGTTCTGGTAATCGGTAATAGGTGCTAGGTAGCATATAATCACCCAATTGGCAATATATACCTGGTATATAAGTGGTATATAACGCCAATTGGGTGATTATATATCACCGATCCCACCTATTATATATAGGAACCAGAAACAACTATTCAACATGCCATTGATTTATATCTCCACCCTTTGCGAAAGTTGGAGTCCAGCTTTACTGACCTTTTTTGAGGCCATCAGGCTTCATTAGCTCTCACTCTTCTTGCTTCAATGCAGCAGCTACGTTTTCAAAGCGATCTGGTTAGCTACAATGCAGCATCTTGGAGATGACTGTGGCATTCAATGGAGGGGTTTCTGGAGGTTTCTGTGGTTTTCCGGTTTTAAGGGTGGGGAAATGTCGCATTTTTTAACCCGGAGATATATACAAGTAGTGGCTTGGAAATATACAGATAAATGCAGTGAAATACATGTTCCAGATTTTTTGCAGTGAAATATTTGGCTTGGTAATTTAAACGGCCCGTAGTGAGGGGTAATGATACGGTAATGCATTTGATTTCAAAAAGCTCCGGATTCTCTATTTTCGAAGGGCCGACATTGCCGGTATTTCATGGTATTTCACTGAAAACCAAATATGCATCATGTTTTTTTTCGCATATGTTCGTCAATCATCAAGTATTGGTTGAAAAGCACTATTGCATACTATTGCAATATGATAGATATGTTCCAGGTTTGGTGGTTTGTGCTTAGTGATGAGCAAATGAGCACAAAGATATAGCCATTTTTCAATGTAATAAACCTGGTGGTGACTGTTCCGGGGTTTATTGTGTTATGAAGATGTCACCTATTATTCTTGTTAGTCCCTAAGGATCTAGATATGTCCTAAGATTTCGAGATTTCCCCTATATTCCTATTTTGGGGATGGGATGTTTTGACCATCAATCCTACTCGAGCGAAGGGTCTGGATTCTTAGGGATAGATAAATATCATCACGATATTTGTATGTTTGTATGTACTGATGTACTGCAATGTCATGTATGTATACATCATTAATGGTTTCTCAGTGAATTATGGCTGGTCACCAACCACCCCCCTTACGTATATACTATACCCCCCCGGAAAGAAGGCCTTATTAAATTAAGGGCTTCTTAACCATCGGTTTCCTTTACGAAGGCCGACTATTAACTAGGTGGTGGCAACTCAAATATTCTTTTATTTTTCACCCCGAATCTTGGGGAAGATGAACCCAATTTGACTTGCGCCTATTTTTCAAATGGGTTGAAACGTTCACCCACCACCAACCAGTTAAACCCTATATTTCTGGGGAAGATACGTTGGTTGACCAGCCAGGTCCGTTAAGGTCCGGTCCGCAAAACTGCCATCATCCGAGGCACTTTCGGCTCTCTCGAGCTCCATCGGTGCCTTGACTCCTCCCGAACCGCGCTGGCGTTTTTTTTCCAGAAAAACCAGGTGGGGGTTTCCTAAAATGGTGGGTTTCCCCAACAAACCCATGGGTTTTCCTACTAAAAATGATCATTTTAAGGGTGTGAAATGGGGGTACCACCATTTAAGGAAACACCCAGGTATCAATGGGGTGAAATTGGGGCCCGGTTAATAACGAAATGATGAAATGCTTTTTAAAGGCCATTTGTAGGGAACCTATCGCCCCATTGGGACCCCATGTTTTTTGAGTGGTTTTTGGGGTCCATCTTTAAAAACTGACGAAAATAGGCCAGCTTGCTCCAAAAGGATACTTTCAAGCATCTTTCAGGGGTGAACTCATTGGTTTGGGCAAAACGACCTCAGTGGAGGTCACCTTAAATGGTGGTGAAAAGTTAGGAAATTCCGCTCAAAATCCCCTTATCAATCAGGTTTTAGGAACCACGCGCTCTTTGTGAGAATCTTCCACGATGCAACACAATCGGGATGCTGCGAACCGGCAAATTGGCGACCTGTTTTCCGCCGAAAGGTTTATAATACAAACAGTGGATTTTTTTTTTGACAGCGGCAAAGGCGGCCATAAAGATCCAAAGTCGTTTCCGTGGGATTACCAACCAGTCCCAACACGGAGGATGGCCTATTCAACGGCAACCGTCAACGTGCAGGAGACAGTAGACTCGAAAGATTTGTGTGTGCTTCCAAACGATCAATTCAAATAAAAGGAGCTACAAAATGTACAGCTAGTGTGTATTTTATATATATATCATAGCAGTAAGCAGGTATAATCTCTATAGGCCAATGACTTTTCCACCATGGAAAGCGGACACAAAGAATCCCAGGGAAATCTTCTTTAAAAAAGCACTTGACAATGCGTGACTAAAGGCTTGCCAACCAACGCCTCATCTTAAACTGTGAGTTAAGGGAATTTGTACGAATCTGCTCAGATTGGTACTGTTGATGGTTCAGAGAAATCCGGCGATCACCAGTTGATATGGTAAATCTCCCATTATTGAGAGAGTTTAACAGCCATCCCAGGTGGTTGGGAATGGGATTTCTGAACCATCAAAACGGTATGTCCTGCACAAGGGTTGTAGCCATCATGTTGAAACATGTTGAGCACTCAGCTTAATTGATTGAGTTGATGAGAACCTTTTGATCCCCAAACGTTGGAGGTCACCAACAACCATTAAAAAGGGTCACGTTTTCACCATCCCAGAAGGGTCACAAACTCGCAGAATTGCCAGGAACGACATGGTTTTCAAGTGTTGGTTTCATCATGTTCCGACAAACTCATCATCGGTCACGACTCAGCATGGTCGTCTTCCGACCCAAGTTCGGGTGAGGAAGGAAACATCATGTTGAGATGATGATGCATTTCTGTAAAAGAATCAGCGTCAAAAAGAAACTAGGTGGTGGCAACTTAAACATTTTTTATGTTCACCCCATCCTTCGGGAAATGATCCAATTTGACTTGCGCATATTTTCAAATGGGTTGGTTCAACCACCAACTAGGAAATCTAAGAATATGATCACTGGGTGGCGTAAATTCGTAATGAGAAAGTTCGTTCTGCTAGGATGTCCCGTTGGGTTTGTTAGGATCAATGCATGGTTAGGATCAATAGGTTCTTTCACCTACCCATAAATGGAATATCTCATGTATGTTACAAGTTACAGCCCATGTACCAGCCATTTGCTAGGTTCCACCCTAATTATATTACCCTCCCTAAAACTAACAAATCGCCCCTGAACATGGATGGTTGGAATACGATCGTTTCCCTTTGGGAAGGCCCATTTTCAGGGCCATCACATCCACCAAGCAGAGGTGGCTGGACTTGGGCATTGAAGCTGTTGATGGAGGTGCGGTGCCGTTGACGTTGACTTTTGACGTTGGAACCGACCGGGACACCGGGGACAAAGGTTATACACCGGGACATAGTGCCCATCTTTATGGGGATTATAATAAACCATTATTTGGGTGGTGGTTTCAAATATTTTTATTTTCACCCCTATTTGGGGAAGATTCCCAGTTTGACTAATATTTTTCAGATGGGTTGAAACCACCAACTAGCAGGCTGTGACTACTTAGGGGAGATAACCTGTTTGGTCGCCAGGTCGATGATGGAGTATTTTCCCTATATACTAAATGAGGAGCGAGCTAAAGAGCTCCAGAATCTTCAAACATCACCAGGGTTGTCAATGGGTTTACGTGATGGTTGTCCATGCTTGACCTTTAAAAGGGGGGCCAAAGGGGATCACGGGAAAATGCGTTTGGCCAAAGTGTCTCAACTCAGGGTCACTTGACCACATGCACAATGTGCGATGTAAATCCACGAAACCTACAAGGTTAACTAACCTGCTAGTTAAAGGATGTTAAATGGCCTGCGGTACATGGGTAACTGGATACATGGGCAACTGGGTTTATAACTTTTGTAAACCTTTCTACAGAACCCAACTCTGAGCCATTTTTTGAATTCTAGCCACTCTTGCATTTTAAACAAACGTGTTCAGTATCTTTTTTCGATGAAATATTTGAACAATTCAGATTTAATTTACCTTAACCTAATCCAATATGGAGAACTTAGAGCTAATGAACTCATTTATGTCCGTTCGTTTCCATTTTTTTCGGATTGGACAACAGGCTGGGCAGAATTTCTTGCCGTTGGATTTGGTTTCCTTGGGTGCAGCTATCAATGCATTGAGTAGCACCTGGCGTATTGCACAGGTCGGGAGTCCGGGGGGAGACTCCATCTGAGCAGTGAACCAGTTGACCCTGAAAAATTCGCTGGAAATTCTGGGGATGAAATCCTACCCGGTTATATAGGAATTACAAGAAGCCATTCTAGGGATGAACCATCCAGCTATAATTTAGGAATGTCACGTACCGGTTTTGATCACTGCAAAAGTTGATTGATCTTCAGATATTGTATACTCCCAATTGGATCATTTGATAGGTACAGTAGGATGTTTGTTAGATCAAACTGGTTGGTCTGTTTGTGTCTTGTGTCCTTTGATAGTAGGTTGTGCCAGACATGAATGTGTAAATTGAAGGAAATTTTGACTGCACCAAGCATCAAATTCAAATGTTATCATGTGTCCAGGTATTTTTGTATGTGATACTTATACAACGTTATCATGCTATCCTCACTATTGTATTCATTTTTATGTGCCGCTTGATTATCACAAGTTCAGAGCGCTTAGTTTTGTTGAGTTTTAACAATATTTTATTAATTTTCATGTGCCACTTGCTTATCACAAATTCAGAGTGCTTAGTTTTGTTGAGTTTTGATAATACCTTCTTGAACACTAACATGTCGCCCCCGCAAAGATGCAAAGATGCAAGGAGTAACCACTGCCCGCTTGTCAGTATAAGGCCATTTGAGACTTTCATAAACCCTTGGGCCTCTACCGTTGATGGTTCAGAAATCCCAAATCGGATATGTTTAGGGATCTTTTTTCTGCATGGAGTTGTGAGTTGTGAGGTGGTTTCCAGACCCATTGGACCCATGCTGTCCTTGTATGATATATCATACATCTACCTACTACATTTAGTTGATTTTGATGGTGTTCATGTATGTAAATATACAATCGTCCCATGGATGCTATGGGAGATGTTTTTTTTTTCCGAATCCGAGGATTTGATAGAAGGCTTTTCTGGGAGAAACTTGGAAGCCAATGCCTTTGTGCAAAGTTCCTTACTCAAAGGCGAGGTGAGATGGAAGAGATGTTTTTTCCCATGGTGTTAGTGGGTGTGTGTTGGGATTATTTTTGGAGGTGGGGAGGGGGTGATAATAAAGGTACATACATACATATTACATGGCAGGGGCGAGTGGTTGCAACTACAGATTTGTTGAGATGCTGAATGGTTGGAAAATCCATTTGTTTGGAGGGATGCAAATTCCTAGCCCCCCAAAAGTCCTTAAAGTTTAATATGGAACCTGAAAATGATGGGTGTCCAACAAAAACATCTCCTTTTCGGAAGGGTTGATTTTGCAGGTTCCATGTTTAACTTCAAAGGGTTTACTAGGATGTTGGAGCAGATCATGTGGATATGTTGTTTCTTTTGTCAAACACCAAGGATAAGTTAGACTGGTTAGACTAGGGATCACTAATTATTATCATTATTATTATTACTATTCTTATTATTATATTTATATATATATATATCTATACATATTTGACACCCTTTACTTGGATTTGCTAATTGAGTTGTTTTTTGTTTACTTTCTGCTAGCAACTAAACCTCCAATTTAGGGAAATGCATGGGAGGATGCATAATTTTGTTTACTTGTTCCAACCATCGTAACAACTTGGATGTGTTTAAGGTGATTTTTTACTTTGTCTACCATTGGGACCATGGTAAAACCGGCATTTTTCACCACCATTTGGCAGGGAGAATATCTAGGAGGTGGCAACTCAAATATTTTTTGATGTTCACCCCGGATCCCTGGTGAAATGATCCAATTTGACGAGCATATTTTTCAAAGGGGTCGAAAACACCAACTAGAATAGGATTCAAAAGGGTTTGGGTGGTGATTCCCCTAACCTTCCCTAATGTTTCCTATGGTTCCCCAATCTTCCCCAATCTTCCCTAGATATGTAAGTTACATGTTCCAATTCATCGAACTTACGCAAATCCAAGGAGTTCAAACAGATCAAGTCGTTGGGCCCTCCCAACCTCCCTGCAAGGTGGGCCCCCCAATAGTAGTTATAACCCCCTGACTCAATGACTCCCAAACGACCTTATAAATGAGTAACTGGGGTTTATTTGTTTCACCCATATAGGTTTTTAAGTGAAGTTAAAATAATCAACCTTATATAAGTTGTATATATATATATAAGTGAAGTAAAAAATCAACCTATTATACAAGTTATAAGTTATATGTAAGTGAAATTAAAATCAACCTAGGTATATATATATATAACCCCTATGACTTCTAACTGCTGGGGGCTCACCGTGGCTTAACTGGCCGCAGGTTTTGGTCGTGGGATCCAATGGCCCCTTTCTTTGTCTCTGGTGAGAGAGAGAGTTATGGATGAAGTGAGTTGTGGTGCAACAGTACCTTGGCCAATAGCCACCACATTCTACTTGGAGGATCATCCTAGGTAGGAAGTAAGTGGTTAGTAAGTAACCCTCATTTGTGAGCCATCAAAAGGCCACTTGGAAGGGGAATAACCCCAGGAATCGGGGACTTATGATCACCACAGTTACTAACTTCTTACTAACTGGGATGATCCTCCAAGTAGACATCCAGGGCCACCGCAACTGAGGTTTGCCATACCCGGACCCCAAAAAGAACCTACCTCAAACACCGTGAACACCTCACTTTCGGTATGGTGCCTGGATGTTGATCGGGACAGAGCGTTCCTTTGTTTTGGCGTTTGTTTTCTTGAACAAGCTTCGTGAATGTGAGCAAATTCGGTAATGATAATAATGAGTCTTGTCATGACTACAAAATCTACAAGAGTGACATCATGATTACTGACCTAGATGATTATGGTTCATGAGTAAGTAGGCATTACTGACAAACACCCTCAAACTTTTGCAGGTGTGCAAAACCATCACCCTCAGGGTTTTTAGATCATGATGTCATGCTCTTTTTGTGATGTAATCAGGGGGGCATTCATCGCAACTTACCCTCCCTGAAACTAACATAGCCAGTGAAATGAATCGTCGGAAGATGAAGTGTCCTTTTGGTACGTATGGCCTGTTTTCAGGTGCTAACTGCTTAGTTTTAGGGAGTGTAGTAAGAAAAATCCTGAGTTTTTGGTACCTTTGTCAAAAGACACATTTATTTGGATTGAATCGAAAGTCAGGTTAGTTTTTGGTACCCTAGCTGTTTGACCCCCCTGTTGGAGCCCTTGAAAAGTGGATTGGGACCGTCTAGGGGTTGATTATTAAGGGGCCCCCATCCCGAGGTGGATTCCTTGGCTAGTGCTGCCTGCTGGGCAGAGGCACAGGTCATCAAAACGGAGAAAAGGGAGGGGGTGGGAGATTGGAAAATTGGTACTGCCGAATTCGGAAACGAATTACCCTCCAGGAAACTAACATGTCCCCTGAACACCAATGGTTGGAAGATGCATTTCCTATTGAAATAGTCCCTTTTGAGGGGACATGTTAGTTTTCGGGGGTGTATATCACATTATACATACAAGTTGGGCCCCTACAGTAGCAGTTATAAATCGGGGGGAAATAACACCTATAGACCTTTAGAAATGGAGTCATAAAAGCCATGTGTAAGTCATAGGGGCCCATCCTGTAAGTGTACATATATCCTATTGATCATGAGGTTTTTTTTCCCAGCCATCGCCATGTTGTTTGACCGGGTCTTGCATGAAAATGACTCAGGACTAAGATGTGACAGACTTCAAGGGTCAATGATTGAAGTAGATATGGACATTCGAGCAATGAAAAAAAAGGCCCCTGGTTGTTTGTTTGGTATACATGGGATGAAATGTTACCCAGTTATGTTAGGGATTATTTCATAAACCTTTCATAAGAATCCCGTTTTTAACCAACCAGGATGACTCATGGCAAGTGGGGCGGGGTTGTTTTGGTGGCTCATTTGAGTCTGCTTATGAGGTGGGATCGGTATGTTTTTAGGGGTGTAGTCATCGCTTCTCAGGAGGTTGTGTCTAGGATGTCTAGGGTTTTTTTGGATGTGTAAATTCCATGTATAACTTAATTAGTTGGCCAATGGCTCAACTTTAAACTTTTTGGGATTACATATTTAGTAGGGAAAATAAAGTTCAAACTTTTATTTTAGGGTTCCATTCGTTAACATGATGTTATCCTCTCCCTTCTATGTATTTACTCTAAAAATTTTGTGACTGGAGAACGAAACCATTGATTTGGGTGATTTTTTTTGTAGAGGGAGGAGGCTGGGGTAATTCACCTTTATAGAATATCCTCCTGTGAACGAAGCATGTCCCCACCGGAAGCATGTTGAAAAAGATGAGTTTCCGAACTTACCAAGGTCGGGATATGTTAGTTCCCTGAAGGGTCCCCATCCAAATTCAGCCAAGTTGGTGATGGTTGGTGAATATATCAAGATATCTTGGAAATTCATGGCACGGTTCCCAAGAGGTAGCACAGGGCTTATGTAGATTAAACCATGGGAATTTTGTGCCATCTGCTTTCCATGCAACCATATCCCCCAGTCTTTCCAGTCATACCTGATGAGGATCAGTGTCAAAGGACCCCTAAAAAACACCTCCTGAGAAGGTCCAATGATCCCCTCATGACTGAATGACTGGATGATACATGCAACACCTTTGATCCGTTCACTTCCAACCCCTCCCGGGACATCCGTTTGGTCACCGGCCGCCTTTTTTTTGGGGTGACCCGTTTTTCCTTCTCCTCAGGACTTACTACGCCAGATGCATCCTGCACAACTGCGATTGGGCACCTATGCCTTTCATGCAGCCACCGAAGCCTTACGAGGTGTGTGACCTTCGTTGCGTCGGATTCGTCGGATTACGAGAAGTGGATGAACTTCACCCATGACGGATCCATGGGACGTTTCCGGTATATTTACCTACATGAATTTCGTTGATTTTGATGGTTTTTATTGCTGAATTTTGTAGGTAAATATGTACCATTTTCCATGGACCCTATGGGTTCAGGCACCGATCCTATGGAAAAAAACCCAAAATTCAGAGGTTTTACATGGTTTTATCACCACAAATAGATGGGGCAGGTGGATTCTTCAGACACAGAGTTTTGAGGGTTGGCAGTTTGTTGCAGTCTTGGACTTTCAACTGGATCACCGGTGTTTGATTGATCAAGACACTGGCTTATTCAATTTCAATGGGGAATTATACTGGACCTTGTTCTTTTAGGATTCTTATTCTAAGATGTTTTTTTAGGTACATTCCCTAGCTCCCAGTTGGCTCCCTCCTGAAGTTCGGCGTTTGATTGGTATGTTTTTGGTGTCCAGTTGGCTACCTCCAGTCAGACAAGGTGGCCTTGGAAGCCTCAGAATCCTAGGATTCTGGTTAGCTAATTCGATGGAGAACTGTGGGTGGGCAATGGGACTAGGCGCTGGTTTTAAAAGATTATGCACCAAAATTGGTGAAATGACCCACCCTAAGAATCAGCGCATGGACCCTCCAAAAAACGATGACGGTTTGACTCTGTTTTTCGCAGGGTTCTTTTGAATCTCCAGCCCCCACCAGTTTTGAGATCCGATGAGTCTTAGGGTAAGGTAAATTCTGATCTTAACAACATTCATTTGGTTTCTACTTGGATCTTTCTTTTCTATGGGCGCAGAAAAGGACTGAGAGATAAGGGGGGGTGCCAACAAAAACATTGAATCTATTAGGGTTCAAACAACCAGAGCCTGGAAGATCTTGGTACATGGTCCTTTCCATATGATCAATGAAACAACTTCTTACTTACGGTTTATAGGGGATCAAATACACTCAGGTATGCGGGGATTATAATAGACCAGTGTAAGCATCCCCATTAAACAACCAGAAGAATGGAAAGCATCCTGCCGGTGATCGGACATCATCAGGCACACATCCTAAAAATGTGGATGTGTATCAAGTATCAATCAACCCTAAGCATCCATACCCTTCCCTAGAGTAGGTTTGATGGTCCCAATCCCATCTCCACAATAGGATTGTAGGGTTAATCCCTTTCTTAGGACATAACTGGATGCTTAGGGCAAGATAATGCTCCGAAACCAGGTCTTCCGTTTGGTGGGCAATGCCGGCCGAGCAGTGGGGATTGTGACATGGGGATTATAACAACGTGGAGCATCCAGCAATTGAAGATAAGCAAGAAGTGTTGCTGTTCTATGCGTTGAAATGTACTCGCATGCCGAAGGTGATTGGCCCATCGACTATCCAAGGGCTCAGCAGGCAAGATGCGCTTCGGTACGGCCTCCTAGTTACGTTGGACCAGGATGAAATTTTCACAAAAGGAAAAGGCGTACTTGGTACTTGTGCCAACAAAGGGAGCGATGTCATGTTCTTTGTGGCAACTCCTCCGAGTCAAGCTGGTGTAACAGCGTGCTATCGAAGAGTTCGAGGCGTCCACAAGGAAGATGAATTCGAAACCGACACACTCGAAGCGGTCAATGATTGCGCAGACATCGAACCCGCCAAGGACCAGCAGTGCCTTGTTGGGATTCCATTTGCCATTGTACTGTCAGAGTGCGACTTCGTTGAGGAATTCGGGAGAGAAGAACGATGATTCGGATTCGGACGGTGGGCTATGGCTTTTTACGAGCTATATCCTCGGAATGGGTGCATCGGAAGAAGTGCCCCCTTTCATAACGAAATCCCAGGAATCCGAACTACCAACCCCATATGCAGCAAATGAGACACGAAAAAAACCGCTTACGGTTCCATTATACTGGTTGTTGATAGGGATCCTTATCCTTTTTTTTTTAAATAACACCCATATAACTGGGTAGTATTGAAGTATTGAATCCCCACCCTAAACCCTAAAGAACTACCTGTGTTTGTGTTTGTTCATTGCGCATAGATATTCCCACATTTCCAAAACGATGGTTTTTGGTCACGGACTGCGCAGATGAGTGGCCACGTGCCTTTTGGTTGCTATCAACCATGGCAGAAGCGCAGCTACAAGCAGAGGCGTGGCCCCCGGGGATTCGATGTGTCGAGGGGGTTGGTTGCCTTCACGGGTGGCAAATGTTGGGTGCTATTTGGGTGTGGATGGTTTATAATGGAAAACCCTAAGATGGATGATTGAGGGGTAGCCTATTTTTGGAAGCATCCATTTTGTTTTTTGGAAAATGGGGTGAAATAGTTGTTTTTATAGGCAGTTACCCATGTACAAGACCGACAGCAACGACAACAACAAGAAGAAGAAGAACACCAACAATAACACAAGGTGATGAATTTGTTTGAATCGGATTCTACCATGGCATGAAACAATGACCATCAAGAAAACGTATGCATGCCTAGGAAGAAGTTGAACTGTAACAAGGTAGCTTGGGGCTGCCAGGGGGATCTATAGGAATCTTTGGTGTATTTAGATACATGTACACCCTAAAGTACCCAAATGCAATCAAATGAACTATACATTGAGTGTCTGGCAATGCGCTTTCCTGCTTCGGTGGTGTGTCATGTTTTTTTTAAGCAAATGGGTCGGTCAGGATGGCAAAGGTCCAAGATGGGTTGAGGGTTGAGCACTGGCCAGTGGCAAACCAATGGCATAACCAATCCCATACCATCCATGTATGGTATATTTACCAACATTTACCACAAAAATCAACCAAATGTAGGTAAATATACCATACATGGATGGTATGGGAATGGATCCAATGGCAACTTTTGGGGGTTGACGAATATTTAGTACCAACAAAATGGGTTTTTTTCCATGTTGATTTCATGGTGCGAAATGGCTATATACCCCCCAAAAAACACCAGACATGGAACCCGAAAATTGATGGTTTGGGTGGATGTTCTTCCCCTTTCAATAGCCGCCTTTTTTTTCAGGTTCAAAAGCCAATCATTTTCAGAGACTCAAATTGTATGGTTTATTTACGTGCGTTTACAATTTTAAACCAACAAAATGTAGGTAAATATACCATTAAACTAACAACATGTATATAGGTTTATATACCATGCAATGCATTGAGTGTTTGGGGTCGTTTTCAGGGGTTTAAGTGAGCCATGATTGTCCCTCGTCAATAAGGGTTGGCTACAAGACACACAGAACCAGAGGCCACCTCAATGAGTTTATCACTGGGCGTTTGTGAGCGTGCTGGTCATTGGGATGCTGGGCGGCAGTGGTTGCAGAAAGGTATTTTAGGGTGGATTTGTTTAAGGTCATCTTTATTTTACACCATAGTGAAAGTAGATGGCTAGCCACTTCAAAAAGGTGGCGATTTGTAAGGGGCCATGACAAACCAAGACTAATGGGAGTTGCGCCATCTACTTTCCAACTTTCCAGGTGGTATATATCAAAAGACTTCAAATGACCTCAAAAAATTCACCTTTTGGGAATATGTGTTGTTTTTTCATGAGTTCCCCATTAGTATCTTAAATGAAGCAAATCGATGGACTGACACCCGGGTTTTGGGTCAAAGGTATTTTTTTCCCCAGAATGACACTTCAGTCGGATTGGTGAATGATTGGAATCCCTTGAGTTCTCATGGACTCACGCTTTGCGCCGAAGGAATGGAACGTTTGTCTACATGATTCGGTGCAAAAGGACCATATGAACAAGGGGAAAAGTATGTAAAAGTTCCCTGCAAAACAGCATTTGGGTCATGATAGTTACACTTAGTGCTACACTTCCCAAAACTGGGCATATCTTAGATTAGCCTTATTCCATCTTATTCCCTTAGCTCCTTGGAGTTGAGTGTGATTTTACATGTAACCCACTAAGAGATTAACTTTTAACAGGGGACCTAAGGGTTGCCATGTTAGTGTTACACTTCCCAAAATGTAACATGGATTTCTGCACATGAACCCCATCAAACAGGAGATCCGTTTTGGGGAAATCGTCGTTTTCAAGTTTTCGCCACTGCCGTTCATTGCACGGCTGGTCGACCTACGCCCCCTAACGTACCCCCCCAGAAATAAAGGTTTTTATAGCTTATAGATCTTATAGCCAGCCTTAGGAAGGGAAACCAATGAGTAGTAAGCCGTAAGCCCTTAGTATGGCCGTATTTGTGAGGGGTACGTTACGGGGGGGAGGGGTAGTTTGAGTTGCCATCGTTGTTATTTCACGGAAAAAGGGTCTCCTAACCCTTGTGTTAACTATTGGCTAAATCACCAAATATGTTTTTTTGGGGTTACATGTTGGGGGCCCAACAACCCAATTTCTATGATCCCTTTAGTTCGCACTTTCGCACGTCAAAATGTATTATAACAAATGGTAGAAGTTCGATTCATGCCCCGGGGGGGGGTAGGTTGACTTGCCATTATTATTTGTTCGGGGGTGTACATTGGAATTTCATCCTCTACTACCTATAATACTATAGGGGTATGGCAAGGTCTGACGCACGACATTCGCACTTTCGGACTACGACCTGAAATAGTATAGCCACACATGATGTCAATTAGAACTACAAGGTGGGCCCCGGAAAACCAGTTATAAATGGGGTGAAATATCTCCACTTATAGGGGTTATAGCCCCAGTTAGTCGTCACAAGAAGAAAACGGACTTATACGACTTGGTTATGATCTCATTCATCGATCTTGGAGCCAGTTGTCACAAGCACCGAGCAACAACGTGTGAGGCCGCCATTGGTTCCTTTCGTGCGCGAGGTGGAACAGATGCCAGCTAAGTCTGTGCATGAGTCGTCCAAGCTGTTTCAAGGTGAGACAGTTCTGGGAGATCAGCTGCCATGCCCAAGGCTTCCGAAAAGTTTGCGGCAGCTTTACGGGAACAGCATGGACGCAGAATCCCGAATCATGCCATTTTTCCATCCTGTACATGAAGAGAATGCGTACAAGAGTGATCTTCCTGGTGGCCTTGAAAGCGCCAAGCCTTCCAAAAACGTCATTTTTGCCGAGCGTTGGAAACACAGTAGTTGCAACCTGGCAGACCCATCTGAGAGAATTGCTGTATCGAAAAACCCTTCATTTCATAGGGAGTCCTTGGAGATTGGATTTTGGTACTACTCGCCAGAATTTTCTTGTATAAGATATATTAACATATACATATGGTGTTCATGTAGGTCAATATACCAGTCCCATGGATCCGTCATGGGATATATAACCTTTAGTAGGAAAGCAACACTTCCCGATAAAAATATATTCATGACCTTTTTGGGATGCGAAATTATGTGACCTTTTCACTCAAAGGTTGCAAGTTGGTGACCTCCAACAGTGACCAACCCAACGTTTGGGGACCAAAAGGTTACTTTGAATCACCTGATGGAACTGTTTTGTGACCCATACCATCCATGTATATCATGTATGTATGGTATATCTACCTACATTTGGTTGTTTTTAATGGCAAATGATGTTTTCCTTCTGATATGGTATATGATATTGTTGATGGAAGAAATCCGGCTAACCTGTTGATGGAAGAAATGGAATCAATATTTGGTATTATTAAGGGCTCAATCACCCCTCATGATTAGGGCTTATGAAAACCATTGGATTCCATTAAAAGCAAGGCCGGCTATTAAATCCTTGTTTTTAGGGGTTAGGTTTCAACTTGTAATTTCCACTATCCATTGAATGACTGAGTTATACAGAGCGCAGCTGCTCAGTTTTGACAAGTTTCCCCATGTATCACCTCTCCACATAATGCCAATTGAACAATCGTAACTATAGCCCCGGAAAACCAGTTATAAATGGGCTTCTAACCCCTATAAATGGCCGAAAACATATTGGTAACTGGGGTTGGTTCACCTGAGAAAAACAGCTAGTTCAACCATTTTTTGACGGATCTTCAGGAAGCTTCCATGGATCTCTTCAGCCACAGTCTGGAGAGGTTGGGGCCAAGGAAGTGAGAGATTTGGAGCTAAGGAGGTGTATCTACAAATCCCTTCATAATCTTGAACCGGTATTTCTGGTGATATGTTTTTCTTTTTACCATGGCAAGTCACCATTGAAGAATGTTTGGATGTCTGTTGTGCCCCAAAGTGGTTGATGATGATAATGATGATTGTGATCATGGTGATTTTGAAAAAATGACGTTCAAGTCAAAGTCCTGTATCCATGGGTTGCATTTTGAGGTGTTTTTCCCAGTCAGCAACAGCGGCCACCAAGAGGCTTACACTTTTAGGCTCGGATCCTTCAAAGAATCCTGCTTGATCATGTATACACTCAAGATACTTGGTTCACACATCTCATATGCTCCCAGCCGCAACTATTACCATAAAAAAATCCGTTTAAATGGGGTGGCGCCAGGAAAAAAAAACAAACTTGGAAAACCCCATCACTTTTTAGGGTCCAGCCGTGAGTTGTTTTCGGGGGAAAGGGGGCCCTATACCCAACATACCTTTCAACCAGCATTTGATGAAGCCAACTTCCCCAGAATGTCGTTCGCAACGAGGCGATTGATGGACTTGGTCTCCATCAACAGTGCCTTGAGTGCCTTATGTAATGGTCAAGCGGTATCCATGGCGCTACAACTCCTAAGGCGGCTTGACAGATCGGATTGGATGAAGACGTTTCACCTTTCTAGTGAAGTTGTAACATTATAACATTTGAAGTGATCAGTGACCATGAAAATGGTCGCAAAGCTGCATAGGGGCAGGGTTGTACACTACTACCCAGTCGTATAGGGTGTATTTTTTTTTGCCATGAATATAAGGATCCCGCAACCTGAACCAATCAGGTGGACTCATGGCTCATGTCATGTCTATGGGTTCAAGTTTCACGTTGCTCAATTGAGTTGCGTTCTTCTTCTTTAAGTTGAAGGAGCCCCTAAAACTTTCAGAGACTCAATGGGGCCAATTTGTCTAATTTACCTACATTAGAAAAAAACACCTCAAGTGCCCAATTTTCATAGGTTAAATAGACCAGTCCCATTGATCCGTGTTTGGGTCCCGGCCCGTGTGGGGAATTCATGTTGAGGTCTTTGGGTCGTCTTCCGGAGGTTTGACAACGAATGATCCTATATGAACTCTCGTAAAAGGCTTTTGACCCAATTTCCAACTATAGGTTAACGTGAGGAAATTCCAGTTCATGTAACACAAAACAGCTGGTGATTGGAAATCAGCGTGGTGACAAATTTGACAATCTGAAAGATGTGCATTGTTGCAGTAGGAGTTTTTTTTACTTTTGTAGATGTTTATTGTGTAAAGTAGACTTACGATCTTACGTTTCCAAGATGTTATTAAAGTATGTAAATGCAAAAGTATCATTTGATCATGTCAACCAAGTACTTCACGAGAACTTAAGCTGATTTGCTTTGCGCTAAGCAGCAGGCGCAGTCAAGTTTCAGGGACAGGACTTCTTGAAGGCAATCCGAACTAGCCGTGTTTTAATCTGGAGATACCTCTTGCAAGACCTATCTTTGTGGGTATCCTGTATACTATTTTGAATACCGATAGGATTCATGGGACTGGTATATTTACCTACATTTGCTTGATTTTTGTTGGTAACTGTAGGTAGATATACCAGTTCCATGGATCCTACGTGTATTTAGATTACACCTTTATCGGATGGATTGGTTCCACCACCAGCTAGGTATATCCCTATACATCCAAACACATCCTGAGGTTCGGTCTTTGGACCCCCAAACCATATCTAAAACACCAAACCTCAGGAGGTATTCGACTGGATGTCTAGGGATAGATACATATATCGATGCTATCAACGAGTCAACATCCTCAATTTTTGTTTGACTCTTCATCTAAGAGCTTGATCAATTTGAAACTGACTGTCACTTTGTTTTTCCCGACATCTTCGAGTTTTTTCGCAGGCAGATGAGTGGCTACAGTGTCCAAGCAGATCTCTTCACCTTTAATTCCTTGATCTCAGCCTTTGTGCAGCAGCAGTTTCTTGATTAAAACATATCTGGGTGGGATATTTCCTATTCCCAAAGGTGATTTTCCTTTTCCCCAGGTGGGATATGTTAATTCATCCCAACCTAACGATTATAAAATGAAAACCAACCATATCATCAATATGATGAGTACATATTACCGTAGTGGTGCCTATAAAATGATACAGGGCAAGTCGTTCCATAGAGGAACAACATATTCATTTCATAGGGGAATCTTGAAGAGGTTTTGGTGAGAGGTTTTACTTGGATGATCTGGACTTAGCGATCATACAGGGATAAAAAAGAGGTTTGTAACCTTCCCAAGTAGGATTGTCCCAATGAGAAAGGTCTTAAACAACCCTACTAAATATTACTAAGCAATCGTTAAGTGGGATGCTGGCGAGGTATTTTCTTCACAAAATATTGCGTTGTTTCAAATGCACCGCATTGAACTAATGTAGCACCAGCCAGAAAGCCTTCCCAAAAGAAAAGTAGATAAAGTGGCCTTTTTTTACCATCAAGTTGGAGGTGTGAACACTTATTTTCAAGGAGGGCAGTGTCCTCCTTAAAAGAGTTCATCATATTACCCTTATGATCTAATAGATCCTCAGTCCCCAACTCCTCAACCCCTCTGACTCTTGGTGCCTTCTCAACACCTTCGGATTCGCAACCCACTACATCACCTGGCAGCTGAGATGCGAGACATTGGTTTGGGGCCAAAGCTTGAAAAAACAGATTTCCCAAATGGGTCAACTTGACTGCACCGACTCAAGTTTGCGGCCACACAGCCATTGGTGACACGGTGTCTTCGTTGCTTGACGGCCTGATGCCCAGGATTCAGCAACGCTAAGTGATGCCGAGGGCATCCCAGAAGTTGGCTCAGATTCGGGATCAAGGAGTGCAGCTCCCGACAAATTCTCTGAGGATCTCATTGTGAGTCCTGATGCCCAGGAGGCCGGCCACATGTCTCGAGATGCAACGTGTTGTGCATTCTCGGTTGCGCAGCCAGCTGCTGGGTGTGAACCTGGCTCAAATAGCTCTCCTCCTGGAACTTCTTCTTGTGGTTCTGCCAGGGGCTGTTAGGCGAGGTTTTTTTTGCCCTTCCAATGGCCAATCCGCCAATGTCATGGTCCATCATCTTTGAAACAAAAACAGCGCATGACGAAGTAGGAAGTGGTTCAAAAATTCCTTCTGGGAGGATGTCCTTCTACACAATAAAGATAAGTAAATTTGAAATTCTGGGGACATCATCGGGATGTGAAACAAATATATTACAGTCCTATACGTCCCATGCATATTATTGGAGAAAGTTGCCAAGTGAGTAGGTTAGTCAATGGTTTAACCCAACTTATATCACCCAACTTACTATACTTTATCCCCGGACCCAGAAGATTTCATAGTTTTATTCAACTTCATGATTTAAGAATAATCAAAATTATCACAGAAAACTGCAATTTATCCCCAATTTGCCTTGGCAACTGAACCCAATTGATCTCGAGCTTCGGCCGAAATTGTTTGCCATTTCGGGTGTGTGATGAAAGTATTTTCAAGTGACAACTCCCAAAACTGAATGTTTTTCTGAGTTGACTCGTAGATATTTCCCCTAAAATCCATGGGTCTGGTCGAATTTGTTGACATTTGCCACACACATGAACCACCGGTAAATAGCTATGTTCCCCACCGCCTGGAAGGACGAGCATATTTTTCAAATGGGTTGGTTCAACCGCCAACTAGATATTGAAACACTAAGAATCCAGGCATGTCCTAAGAAATGGATTTACCCTACAATCCTATGAACTGGGGATGGGATGTTTCGACCAGCAATCCTAATCGATCGGGAGGGGTGGGAAAAAAAGATTACGGTAGATGGTTTTTAATTGGGATCTTTTTTTGTTTCTTATTGGGATCCTATGGGATGTAAATTTTGGGATTAAGATGTTTGGGTTTTTAAAGTTCAATTATACCATAGGATCCATCAGAATTTGGATGATTCTGGTATAATTTACGGACATTGACCACATAAAAAAAACAATTATATATGCAATACAGATTGTTTTTAATCACCAATTTTAGCCAAACAAATTCAAATAAGATATGTAAAATTCCATGATTATGGAAAGCCACTGGACATTTTTTCGAAGGAGTTCTTAGGATGAAGAAATCCCCATAGGATTCCCAGGGGACTGGTATATTCACCCACATTTGCATTATACTTATCCCTAAGCATCGAGGTATGTCCTAAGATTTCGGGATTAGCCCTACAATCCTATTGTGGGGATGGGATGTTTCGACCATCAAACCTACTCTAGGGAAGGGTATGGATCCTTAGGGTATACCATAAAAATCAACTATTCCCTAGTGCTCCGGTTCGGAGTTTAGGTACCCGTTTAACCCACTCCAAAACCACTTGCAGAAGGGAGCAGTGACCAAAAAGCGATTTTCCCATGATACTAAATGTCATAAATGTCGGTACACCTACAACCGTCCCCCTGCTAGGATGTCCCGTTGGGTTTGTTAGGATCAAAATTTAGGATCAGTGGGTTATAACCCTAATATACCCTGGTCATATCTTAGATTAGCCTTTTTTCCTTAGCTCCTTTGAGTTGATCGTGGGATTATATATGTAACCCGCTAAGAGTTTAACTTTTAGCAGCGGACCTAAGGGTTGCCATGTATCCCATTGATAGGTAGTTTATAACTCATTTACTAACTCATTGATCCTAACTTCCGTCGCGGGACATCCAAGTGGATCCCATCAAAGGAAACCCTTCGAAAAACAACCCGCACTCGGGGCCAGTTGAAAACCCGGTGTTTTTTGGAGCCTCCCGGGTTTCACTGGAGACATTTTCAATTGTTGAAACCCTAGAGGCTTCCAAGGCCACCTTGGTTTTTTGGAGGTAGCCGACTGGGCACCCCCCAAAAAATCATACCAATCAGACCTCAGGAGGGAGGTATCTTCCTGGAAGACTAGGGGTAGTAGTTAGGCCGCCAATGGGGGTGGTAGGAGTTGGTGGTATGCTTGATCCTCCGAAGAAGTTATCCCAGATGTAGCGGCTTGGACCGCGCCCTTTGCTGGGCATATCTTAGATTAGCCTTATTCCCTTAGCTCCTTTGAGTTTAGTGGGATTTTATATGTAACCCGCTAAGAGTTTAACTTTTAGCAGGGGACCTACGGGTTGCCATGTTTGGGTTGATTTAGTGGGATTTTGTTGAACACTTTGAGTTCCTGGAGTTTCACCGGAGACTTTTGCCTTACGTATATACACCATGGGAACCGACGGGTTTCTGTCAATATTTAAGGGGTTATTTCACACCCATATTATATACATCTAGGGCTTAAAACATGCATTTTATCCATGGCTTTGGTGAAGCCCCCTCCCTTTTTTTTGTTGCCCCGGATCCTAACATCCAGTGTTTTTTTTGCACAACATCCAGTGTTTTTTTTGCACAACAGGAATTGGCGTTTGGCCATGAATGAACTGCAGCAGTTACCTGTGAATGCACTACATCCGGATTTTTGGATCTGCAATTTGTGGCAGTTTGCGCCGTGGGTTTTTATTGGGTTTCTTAAATTACCCCATTTTTACGGGGAAATCAAACAATACAAATCATACAAATCTATGGTGATTTTGAGGGATTTCCATCATCACAATGCATGATTTAGGGTTGGCAATATAACCCATACCATCCATGTATGGTATATTTACCTACATTTACCATAGAAATTCACCAAATGTAGATAAATATGCCATACATGGATTCTATGGGTAATAATGACCACTGTTTCTTTAGGTGGTTTCAATGATTTTGCCCCCAACTGACTCAGTGGGGAAAAACGAGATGTTTGATATGCATGGAAACCTCCTTCTCCTCTCATGTTTCAAAGATTTGTTTGATGAATTTATACCCCTATTTGAGGAAGATCAACCCAATTTGACTAATATTATGTTTCAGATGGGTTGCTCCAACCACCAACTAGTTTTTGTTGCTAGATTTGCGTATTTTCTGCCACGATAAGTCTTTCTAGGTTGTGGTTTCAAATATTTTTTATGTTCACCCCTATTTGGAGAAGATTTCCATTTTGACTCATATTTTTCAAAGGGGTTGGTTCAACCACCAACTAGAATAGGATTCATAAGGGTTTGGGTGGTCATTCCCCTAATCTTCCCTAATGTTTCCTATGGTTCCCCCAATCTTCCCTAAAACTCCTGACGACTTCCCCAGTTACCTTCCCCCTCCCCTTGAACACTTCCCCCTCAAGAACCCTACAATATATATACATATATACCCTACATGAAACATAATATAACCGGGCCGCATCCTGCATATCCATCTGTGAGATCTCAGGATGCTGTATCACAGCGCGCTTTGTTGACGGCAGGCGAGGGTCATTGGATTTGTTGTTTCAGGTGAGCAGTGAGCAGTTGACCCCGTGGTTCTTTCCTGTATATGGGTGTTTCCAAAAATGGTGGTGCCCCAAAATGGATGGTTTACAATGGAAAACCCTATTAAAATTGACGATTTGGAGGGAAAACCCACTATTTTTGGAAACACCCATATGTGGATGAAATATGACCCATAGTTATTTGGGGGATTCTTTCATATTAATAAGCCATGAAATTTGTTGGATCCCGAAACCTGAGCCAATTAGGTGGATTTCATGGTTCATGTCAGGGTTCAGGGTTTAACATTCACGGTTGCTCAGTGACGCTTCTTTTGCGCTGATTCCGTGACGTTTTTGTCTTCATGATCATCTAGTGAAGTTGGAATCGAAGTCGTGCAATCAATCAAGATCCCAGTGGGTACGTTGAAGGGTATTTAACTAGGCATGTCTTAGATTAGCCGAACATTCCCTGAACGCTCCACTAAGAGTTGATCGTGGGATTTTATATGGTTCACCCACTAAGAGTTTAACTTTTAGCAGGGTTTTCCCTAAGGGTTGCCATGATTTAATTGATAGATATTAGTGAGCTTCAATGGTTGATTAAGTGGTGTTTGGATTCGTTGGTGCACCTTGGATTCGGATTATTTCGGATCCACCTTTTGAAAAGGGATTGTTACTACTTGGAGGATCATCCCACGTAAGTAAGTCGTTAATAACCACCATTTATAAGCCCTTAATAAGGCCTGCTATCTCTGTGTGGGGGGGGTACTTGGAGGATCATCCCAGTTTGTAAGGAGTTAGTAACCGCTATTTGTAAGCCATTCAACCATTTAAGCCATTTGGAAGGGGTCCCACAACCCGATGTCTAAGGGGACGAAAACGATCACCATGGTTATTATCCACTTACAAGTCCTGGGATGATCCTCCAAGTATGGGGACCCCGATTCGATTCCCAACACCATTGACTGATTCTCCAATATCGAACGAAATGAACTTCTTCGTCTATGACGGTCCATCGTTTATGTGTCTTTGATCCTCGTCTGATCCGACAAGGACACCTCAGTAGGTCGTTGGAAGGTAAGCCAAGGACGTTTTGTTTGCTTGTGACCATGCTGGAAAGCCAAGTGCTCTATTTTTAAGGCAATAGTTGCTGGTTTTAGGGGTAAAGTTGCCTAACAAAATAGGACACTTGGCGTTCCAGGATGTCTGAATATCACAATCCGATCCAACAACGACTTATAGATTGTCACAGTCACAATGTAGCATTTATGATTGCAATTCATGATGTTATTTTATTTTAGTTCGTATGATACATGTAATACATACCCAGTCCGTCAAAGTATGGTAGTTATTATAGATGTCTACATTTACATTGTAAACTACCCAAATGCAGGTAATACACGATACATTGAGTGTTTGGGATAAAACCAGTCAATGCAACGAATGTTAAAACGCGTTTATACAATAAATGTTATGTCAATTCATATAACTTCCCAGGTTTCCCCCCCAAAAAAAGACTTGATTCGAAATTCTTCCATCATTCCGGTTGATTAGATTTCTCTACATTTCCTGATTAGAGCTAATCAAACCGAAAACTGATCCTGAAATTACAATTTACTCACTCAGGCAGTGGTTAACCTTTAAGCTTTAGGGGATTCCCTTTTTTTTTAGGTAGCAAAACAAGAAGATTCATTAATAAACTTTTCATCATAATCCGATACGGTCCTGTAAGGAGTTTGAAGCAATAACATGAAGCACATATCTTTTTACTCATACCATCCATGTATGGTTTATATTTACCTACATGTGCCATAAAAAATCAACCATTCATGTAGGTAAATATACCATTTTCCATGGAGCCGTCATGGGTTTTTTTTCCTTTTTACACATCCTATATACACTCATACCACTGGGTCACCCAAACCACCGGATCTTTTTCGTGAAACTCCAAGTTGCGTCCTCAACTCAAAAACCTTCGGCGAGGTTCGGAGTTGCCATGGAAAGTGAGCATTGACGTTTTAGTATCTTGGCTGGGCCATGTTTTTTTTTGGGGGGCCACCCGTTTTTTAAAACACCGGTGTTTTTTTACAAGCCGTGGGAAACACAAACCTCCATATAATGTCCATATATATCATATATATGCATGCTGGTGATTGTCATTGTCATTTCCGTTGTAGTTGTAATTGTAATTAGTTTTAGTATCTTGGTCTTGTCTGCAATTTTTGGGTACGCAACCCCCCAGTGGCTATGGGAAACTCTCGATTTCCTTGGGTCCGGTGGTGATTGTTTTTGAGAATCTTTTCCAAAAAAAATGACCTGATCTATTCAGACAGGCCCCGGTTAAGGAATTAGAATCTGGGTGGTGGTTTCACATATATATTTTTTATTTTCATCCCTACCTGGGGAAGATTTCCAATTTGACTATATAGTATTTTTCAGATGGGTTGAAACCACCAACTAGATTTGCCCAGATCTTGGTGCGTTTGTTTGGAAAAAATGGCAGCTAAAAAATGGAGTCATCAGTCCGCGAATCACCGAAAAAGAATTGCTAAAAATTCAAGATTCCAAAGATACAAAGAAACATTCAGATGGCAACATGTTTTTGCAACACTTGGTATCTTAGTGTATCAACATGTTGTTTGGGGGATGATTCGTTTTTATTGTGGCAAAAAAATGTCAAATCTTCCTCATCTTCCTGGAAATCTCTCTGATGTTCATCACATTTCAGTCCCTAAGGATCCATACCCCTCCCTAGGATCTCATCCCCAGAATAGGTTTGTATAGGGGGAATCCCGAAATCTTGGGACATGCCTGGATTCTTAGGGAGTGAATTTCTTTAGTTTGAAATTTCTTTCGAGGCTGGGCGGGCCGGGAGATTTGAAATTCGCCTCTCAAACTTGCAAACTTCACAAGTTTGTCAGGTGTTTTCTCTGAGTTTGATTCCCATAGGATCCATGTATGGAATATTTACCTACATTTATCATGAATTTAAGGTAAATGTAGGTAAATATATCATACATGGATCCTATGGGATTGGAATTGTCATAGAAATTGGGTCATTGGGCCCCCAACCTGTAACAACAAAAAGCATATTTGGGGATGGATGCCAATAGTTAACACAATATTCCTCAACCAAATAGTGCCTATTGTAGGTGGGGTTACGATTGGGGGTTAGGAGACTTTTTCCGAAAAGATTCCAACTTTGGGTATGCCAAATTGTCATGGATCAAACCCCAATAAGTGGGCTTTTGTGACTTCAGGAATTTTCATTTACAAGGCCATTTATAGGAGTTATAACCCCATCTATGACTGGTGACGGGGGCCCATTTTGCAGGTGGTTGTTATGACACCCCATATATACCATGTAGAACCTGAATTTCATTGAGGATCCGACGTTTCCCTGTCTTCCAGTCATATACCTTCCGAGGTGTTCAGTGTGTGTCAAAGAACCTTTCCCCAAAACTCATCACCTCCTGGTCGGCGATTTCGGCCTTATCAACAGGGTCCTTAAAAAACATCTCCCAAAACGCAAGGCCCAGATTTATGAAATGTTCTTCACGCCCTATTTGGTTTGTAAGACCTCCATGTTGATTCAAGAAGTTAAACAAATTCTGGGTTTAGACTTGAAAGTATTTGCGGAGATTAGTGAAATCTGAGTAGATTCACACCGACCTGCTGCTGTATCTATTTTGGTCAAACTGTCAAACCATTCAGTTTTCTTATCTCAAATTTCTTCCATTTTACACTTCAGAAAACTGACATGGAACCCAAAAATTGCTAGTTTTATAGATGTCTCTCTTTTTTCAATTGGTATTTTCAGATTCACATCGCCGTTCGTTTGACTCGGGGGTGTACTTCTCACTTTTTTCGGAGCGAGGTATCGAATTCCATGGCTGCTCCCAGCGTCTTGGCGCTCAACGACGTTGCCAGTGCCTTCAACAAGCACCAGATGCCCAACGTGAAGTTGCAATGGATTTTGGCCGCTCGGCTTCTGGGAGTAGTCTCCATGCTGTTTGGGGCATTTGGTCCCCGAAATGAGTCCTTCGTGTGCAGCATTATTTCGAAGTAAAGTGTTCGGTTAAATGCGGAGATGGGTGTTTTCTATCCCATGTCGGACATATGGGGGGTCATTAAATGGGACCCGTTGTGGAGATGAAACAAGCAGCATATGTATGGCAGTTTTGGGGGAATTTCCGTTAGAACCGTGAATTGTTTTTGTTGGTAATATGATGACCCCTGTCCGTGGGACTGGTACAGTATATAGGCCTACATTGATGCCATCAAACCCTCTGGCAATGGAGCTTCCTTTTGTAAACCGTCATTGTCATGTTCCATGTTATCTTTGGGGTTGCATGTCATTTACAACTATCTAAGACCATACCACAGGCATCCCCTTTCACCCCCAAATAGACAGAATTCCGACTCATAAACTGTTGGCGATGCGGGTCTGGGGTAAGTTCCAGGGGTATGTTGGAAAATTATTAGAAACTGTTGATTCAAATGGTGAAGATACAGTTGATTCTTAGTTACTGTTGCTTCTTAAATACCTTTGGGTTTGTATCTCATTGAATTACAACTCCCAAGGCATCCAGTCATATTCTCAGATGATGAATGGGATGTTCAAGTACCTCCTCAGCACATTCTTTAGGTTCCATTGTCATCATTCTCAGTTTCGGTGATTTCTTGTGTTCTCGGATGGGATTCTTGGGGGATTATAACCCATAAATACCCACTACCTTTGGACCCCAAAACCATGAAAAATGAAGGTTTTAAGCCCTCAATATATGGGTCATAACCCCTAAAAATGAAGGTTGTGGGTTCCCATGGTACCCACTATAATTGAGCTCTATATCGGGATTTCCCAATGGGGGGGCACCTTGGATCGGGGTACACATCCCTGCCTATCCCCTGAAATCTTCGATGAGGATTGGACCTCGCACACCGCAGCAGTCGACCTTGGCGGCAGCCTCGAAGTTACGCGCGGAACGTTTCGTCGTGTGCTTTTAACCACAAAAAGCGCGGTTCGTGATTCCTTCGCCGAAGTTGAGATGTTATTATAACAGGATGTATAACCTTAGTGCTCCAAAATACCTAACGTTTGGTTTGGTGGATTTAGGTACTAGTTTAAGCCCACTCCAAAACCGATTGGAGGTCATAAGGGTAATTTGAAACCCTGGAAGTCCAAGTTGGCATTGTTGTTGAAGGTGTTTTTTTTCTGAAAAGATCATTAGGGAGAGTGCCCTAGATATACACACTACCAGGTAAGTATCGTAAGTATCCTATAAAAGCTATTATATATAAAGGGCCAAATCAGCAATGCAAGCAACACATGGTTGGTTGGGATCAACCCAGTTACATAGTGACTATAGACAGCCTTTTAAGAAGGATCCCTAGACATAAACCAGTATAATGGAAGGTAACACGAGTTTCTTTCATAGGGACTATTTTTGGGACCAACAGATTTGCAGGTGCTTTGGCCAAATGTACAGTCCATCTTCCCTTTGAGAGGAGTCGGTAGGTGCATGGTCAATAATATGTACTAACTGCTTATGACTTTGGGGTTTCAAACAAAAATCCTGTAAACAGTTGGTAAACAATCCCATAGGATCCATGTATGGTATATTTACCTACATTTGGTCGATTTTTATGGTGAAAGTAGGTAGATATCCCATACATGGATCCTTAAAAACATAATTTTATGAAGGGAACCCTGTAAAAACCTTTACGAAAACCACCATGGACCAGTGTTTAGGCAGGGCTCAAGTTTTGACCCACTGACACAAGGTACATTGGAACTACAACCTACATGGATGATTGAAATGACCTTTCTTTGTTCGGTCTTGGACTTCCAGGGTACAGTTGTGATCAGCATTGACCCTAAGTTCCAATCAAGGATTTCAACATCCAGACTTAAAAAAACATCTCGGCATGTGTTCCTTGAAGAACTTGAACCTCTTAAACCTTTTAGGGTTGTCAAGAATCCCAAATTCATCATCGAAGGGGAACATTTTTGACATGACCAGTATTTTAAAGATGGTACACTCCGGCAATCTAACATAGCAATGAAACAATGGACCCTTTCAAGATGTATTTCCTATCAAAAATGTGGATATTTCATTGCTATGTAAGTTTTACCAGAGGGTAATTTGGGATGTAATTTGGGTAGTTCCAAGCACTTCTACCGGGGGCTTGGTGAAAAATCTCACCCAGCTCCGTTCGCAGCTGCTTAGCTTCTGGCTTTGATACATGGTGGCCTCGCTACGGACTTTTTTTGTTGGTATAACTTGAACTGATTTCTTATGATGATGATTCGTATGTTTTATTCCCCAGAAACATGTTTTTATGCTGTATTATGGTGTACTCGTATATATTTTATATTTATATACATTCATCGCAATATATTCGACGTCACAACATCCAGGCCACCAGTTGTTTTCTTTAAATACATTCTTGTACATCAGAAATTCACGCATCGCCGTTTCTGGTCTTTCAAACATGAACACGTGACCCATGGTGACATGGACAACGCCATGGACAACGTTTCCTTGGGCCCTGGCCCTGCACGGTCCTCAAGACGAAGATGTTAACCTTTAGGTTTCTGACAAATCACTTCACTTTTACCGTTGTAAATCACCGTTAAACCACCATTTGGGATAATATGTGTTTTACTTTTCTCAGGCATCTTAAGCACATCCAAGCCTTTTAGTGATGTATTTCTGTATTTCCATGTATTTCTGGTTAAGAAGTTCTTGAACCCGACTCCTTTCCTTCACATAAAACTCGACGTTTTAAACGAGCAGTTTGGAAATAGGAGGTGGACGCTAAGGGAGGGTGATTTTTGTGGTTTCTGATCGAGATATCGAGACTCTTGTGAAATCTCTGACTTTGAATTGTATAGAATCGATAAATGTATATTTAATATATACTCGTACATACACTTTGATATCATGTGTTATATGTTTATTTATACATGCCAAGTATGTATTTATGTTTTTATACATGTTTGTATAAGGGGGTGGTATTTCATCCTCTGAAGAAGAAGACATGCTCGGAAATGGCTTGTAACCCCATGTATCCGTACAAAATTTAAAACAAAACTATCCAGTTATATACCCCGTACTTACTGAACATCAGAAACCAACCCAAGATCATCCCGAATACTCAAATCTAGTATATGTTGAAATTCTGGACACTCGAGAAACCTCTAGAAGAAAAAACAATTGGATCTTCAAAAAACTATAAGCTTTTAAAATGTCTCTGAATTGTACCCTTGCATTTTTCCATAGAAATCAACTATTCTTAAGTAAAAATACTATTCCTTTGGACCCCAAAAACCATGAAACATGAAGGTTTTGAGCCCTATATAGTATGGGAGTTATAGGGTCATAACACCCCTAACATTCCCTAGGGATCCACTCACCGAACGTCAGATGATGAGCAAGGGGTGTACAATCACCTCCGAAACGCAAGGTATTTAGGTTCCACTACCATTCTCAGAAGGTGATTGGATCCCTACTTGGAGGATCATCCCAGTTAGTAAGTGGTTAGTAACCCCCATTTATAAGCCATTTAGGTCATTTGTAAGGGGAACAACCCTACTTAGGGGACATACTAACCATGGTTATTAACCACTTACTAACTGGGATGATCCTCCAAGAAGGGATTGAGGGTTGTGGGTTTCCCAGTCCTATGAATCCGTATCGTTTGGCAAGGAAACCACCTTGCTGGTGCCAACCGACGAAAATGCAGCGAATACCTCCTAAGGTTCGGTGTTTTTGATAGGTTTTGCGGGTGTCCAACTACCGAAACCTCAGGAGGTGTTTTTGGATGTCTAGGGTAATACCTGTCTATTTATGGTTCAGAAATCCGGGTAGAAAACCACCATGCATATAATAAAACCTTCGGTAAATAATGGTAGATAAAGTCACCAACCTCGACTGGTGATCGCCCGTATTTCTGAAACATCAACAGGGATCACAGGAGCTACCTACTTGGAGGATCATCTCAGTTAGTAAGCAGTTAGTAACCCCCACTTCTAAGCCATTTGGAAGGGATGAAGGGGAACAACCCCAGGAATCGGGGTTAAACGATCACCATGGTGGGATGATCCTCCAAGTACCCAGCTTGCTATTCTAAGCACATCTTGACCACAGAGCCTTCAGGTCTTTCAAGTGGAAGCGGCTCGACCTCCAACGTCTCCCAAGCAAAAGTTGCCATGGAGGTTCCCCGAAACATTTGGGGGGGGGAACCCCTTTTTTTTGGTCGGGGTTGGAATATGAGGGGGTTGCGTCCTATAGGATGCATGTTTGGTATATTCATCCTACATTTGGTTTAAGTTTATGATAAATGTAGGTAAATATTCCATACATGGATCCTATTGGCGTGGATGATATGTTCCGGATGAGTTTAGTGTGAATGTTAATGTTTGATTTGCAAATTTTACACCTTCTCCCCGGAAATCTCACATAGAACCGGAAAGTCACACCTTTCTAAAAGGAAAGATCATCTTCCAGACCTTTAGACCTTGGGTTCCAGCCGTTAGTTTTGGGGAGTCCTCAAATCTTTACTTGCTTCAGTTTTTGGTTCCATGCTGAAACAGTTGAAGATGTTGAAGTATCCGTGGTCCGAATGGTCCGGAATTGTGATGTTTTTTTTGCGATTTGTTGTACAGATTCAAAGGCAGTACATTATTTTTGGTAGGAATCTTTCTCGGGTTCACAATGTTCCAAGCAGGGCTGAAAGGTGAAAAAAACTGGAGTTGAGCTTCCTGACGTAGCATGTTGTTTGCTTCCAAAAAGCTGGCAGTACCCTCCCCAAAACTGACACCTGGAACGCCTTTTGTGTCCTTTTTTTGGGGGACAACTTTACCCCTACAACCAGCAACTACTGTTGATGTAAGAATTCTTGCCCCACCTGGGATGTATAAAACCTTGTAAATAATGGGATAAACCACCTATCAACTGGTGCAGGATTTCTTCCATCAACAGTATTACCTTAAGAATAAGGCACTTGGAAGGCTTTCCAGGCACAAAAATTGTTCATTGGCAGGCTATTGGTTTCAGGGAGGGTAGTGATGAGGATCGGATTTTTGGTGGAGGATATGTGGGTTTCACGGTTGGAAACACCATGAAACAGGGGACAACATAACAACATAGCAAATCTTTGGTAGTCCCTTATACCCTTAGACCCTGTAGATTTAGTTGCGTTGTAAATGTAACTTACTAAAAGGGTTCAAGGGACCTAAGTTTTGCCTAGTCAACCAATAGTTATTTCACGCAATTCAAATGTTTCAATGAGGTTAAAACCATCACTTTTCTACCGGAGGCTTCCAAACACCATGTTTTTGCAGGTACTATAGGCCACATATCACCTTCTAAAACATGTTTTTCACGTAATCTTTGCGGTTCCGCCCCAAGAACCTTCACATTTTTTTGAGTGACTTTTCTGCGGCATCCCTGGATCACATGTAATCCGATCCGTGGTGACTTAGTCATCCTGGGAGTTTTGGACCACGCCAAACTCACCAAAAAAACCGCACGAAGAGGAGCGATTTGGCGTATCTAAAATGCCTTCATACCGAGGGATCAACGGAGCTACCTCCAGGTTTCAAAACTCATGACTAAACTCAACCTGGCATCCCACCGTACCCCAACGTATCCCACGTACCCCTAAGATGAAATAACGGTTTTTCTATAAGGCCGGCTATTTCCGGGGGTGGGTACGTTGGGGGGAGGTGGTTGTTCATTATGTCCATATGCTCGATGTATAGAATATTTGCCTATAATGAAAGGTGAAGAATGGCCACATCCAAGGAGAAGTGGCTGGGTATAAATAGTACCGTCCCATGGAGCACAATAAGCGCATAGGGGTTTCCGAAAATAGTGGGTTTTCCCCCCAAATCATCCATTTTAATAGGGTTTTCCATTATTTTCACCATCCATTTTGGGGGAAAATCCCCTATTTTTGGAAACACCCACATCTTAGCGTTCTTGTTGCCACCAAGCTCTTCTCGCATGTTGGAAGGCCTGTGGTACTGCTGAACCGCCAACGTTTAGAGGATGCGCAGCATTCCTTGGAACGTGACGTGGTTGCCGAACAAACGACTTGGTCACCTCGTTGTGACGTTTTTTGTTGGGGGTGTTTGATATCGGTGAAGTATCCCCTGACTGTCAATGGCATAGTGGCTGGTGTATTTACCCATGCTGGATTGTTTTTGTTGGTGATTTTTTCAACGGATTCTACCATGGTAAATCAATGTAAATCATTGTAAATCACCATGTTTCACCACCATTTGGGAGAATATGTTTGGAACTTTTTCAGGGCATCTTTATTTGAGGGACCAGGTTGGTAAACATATTGTATCATTTGGCCAGAGAAGTGATATGATTATAATATTCCCTTCAAGCGTCGAATGTATGGAAGTCTTTACTATGGTTTACTAACATTTGGGGAATTCCAAGTGGATCTCTTCAACCAGAATCAGACCTGTTAACTCATATTACATCTATTTGTCCATTTCCATTTCCATGATTGAAGATAGTGAAAATATCATAGAATTTACGGCAATATTTGAAAATGATGAAGAAATAGATGGCATAGTTAATCATACTGTCATAAGTATAATATAACACATGTAGATAACCCATGTATAACCCTAATATAACCCGAGTATATCCCATGTGTAACCCTATAATATAACCCTATAGTAGTTGGAAAACCTAGTGTACCATTTTTTTAGGCAACTGGATTGCTGGTTTTAGGGGTTTCAAGTTGATGGAAATTAACAGCAACTTGTTTTCTGGGTAGTTGGCACTTGGGATCAATGGATTATAACCCCAGTTACGCACTTGTCCCGGTCCCTGTCATATACCTTATTTCTTGGTGATGATGGAATTCGGGAGGCATCCCTTAGATCGGATTTGTTTTTCCAGATTGGATGTCTAGGGTTTCACTTACCCAGTTCCCCCAATATAATCACCCTAGTAGTTGGATTTTTCCTGTTTCCCAGATCTTTTTTTTTCCAACAAGTCAACAAGTCTCCATCCGCGACTTTCGCAAAACCGTTTCCCAAACGACTCAGGTGAGATGTCTTTGCCAGACTTGTCCCAGGTCTGGACCGTTACTACGGTTGATTGGTGGTTCAGAAATCTGGCGAGACAACCACCACCGTTTTGGATGTATAAAACACCTTGGAAATAATGCCAACATGCTCCATGTATGGTATATTTACCTACATTTGGTTGATTTTATCATGGTAAATGCAGCTAAATATACTATAGATGGGATCCTATGGGTAATGGGATAAACTACCAACCTCAACTTGTGTGCCTAAGGTGATTTTTTGTTCTACGGATTCTACTATGTTCAATCACCATGAACAAGCACCAATTTGGGAAAGATTTTTGGATTTTTTTTCCAACCACCAAACAGTCGCAAATCTAAGATTACCCTAGTCTTCCAAAGTCCCTCAAATACTTGGTGAGCAGGTGTTTGGACCCCCCCCTAAAGGTCTTCTCAGGAGGTATTTGTGGGTCCGAACACCTACTCAGAGTGTATTTGGAAGACTAGGGTTATCACATCTCCGGTGGAGATGCGGGAGGTTGTTGTTTGTTTTTTGATGGTGTGTTTTCTATTGGATGCATCCCCCCCCCAGCCACGTCACCGGGAAGGGATTATGTTCCCAACCTACCCACGCCCCTAACGTACCCCCCTCATAAATAAGAGATTGGAGGGACCAATTTTTTAACTTCCATGATTGTGGAAGGAAGAGTAATCTTACAGTTACATGAATGTATGGATGATGAGAGTTTCGGATTGACATGAGATGTTTATTTGACGAGTTTCGATTTTAGATTATAATATGCATGTGGCATTGTTTGTGCTTAAAATGTTGTTTACAATAACATATATTCAGGAAATCAATGATGTTTGTAGATTGAACCCATGGTGCATTGGTGTTTCAGGATTGTCTTTGAGCCTGTCGTGGGCAGGAAACAAAACATCTATTTGAACCCCTTGGACGATCCAACGGGGTAGGTTTAGCGATCAAATATATAGTTGGTGAACTGTTTAATTTTCAGACCACAAACAAAGATGCTTTGGATTTTTTTGAATAAAGATAGTAGCATATGTTTCATCCCTAAGTGCTCCAAATACCTTGTGAGGTTCGGTGTTTAGGTACACGGACCAAACCCACAACCCAAAACCACTTATTGCTGAAGGGAGCAGTGAAGCATCACCATTATCAACTCTTGGACCCACTTGGTGTCCAATGTGGACCCAGTTGCTTCCTACTGTTGATGGAAGAAATCCGGCGATCACCAGTTGAGGTTGGTAGTTTATCTACCATTATTTACAGGGTGCTTTACATCCCAGGTGGTTGTTTGGGATTTCTTCCATCAACAGTATGTTACATAAAAGGATTTTAGTTCCGATTCAATTACACTCCGGGAAGCTTTTCTTTAGCTGGGGGGAAAATCCATTGTTTGATGGTATTTATCGGCAAATAAGGGGATTTTCCATGGCCGTGTCAGTTACGGGAGGGCATGGGGATTATTAGATGTCCATTTGATGCTTTTTGTGGATGTTGTACTGTTTTTATAACTGTTTTTGTTGAGCCACTCTCTGTAGTGGGCCGGGGTATGCAAGGACCACCCTAAACAAACATGTTGCAACCATTCCAGGGCAATTCAGGATTGTGCCCCAAAAAACACTCCTATGACTGGGGTTTCAGTGGCCTCTGTTCATTGTTTTATTTGTTGAAACAAGGTGGGTCCCTAGCAGTTGCAAATGGTGCTATAAACCCCCTATAAATGGCGTTCTAAATGGGCAACTGAGGCAACTGGGGAGTTATAACCCTACTTATAACTGGATCCGGGGCCCACCTTGTGGTGAGTCACCTCTTCGGGGAAGAAGAGAAGCATTCCTCCCCTTTTTCAGCAAGGAGGGACCCCAATAAAGTTCTTACATTTACAGATCCAGGGCACAAGCTGAAAGTAGACGGTACTCCCCCGAAAACTAACATGACCATGGAAAAAAACAACCATGAATGTTGATAAAAAAAATAGAAAAAACAACCATATGAATGACAAGGAAAAACCAACCGAGAAACAACTAAGTAGATGTTTTTCCCCTATTAAAAACCATGTTGATTTTCCAGCCAATCATTTTAAAATGTTTCGCGGGGATTGTTTTGTAAATATTGGAGGAAAAAATGAAGCCCTAAGGACTGAAGGAGAAACATGTTCCAGATATATGCATATTTTGGATCCTTTCTACCATGGGATTTGTCACCAAATCTTAAGAAGTGTACACCCCCCCGAAAAGCAACATTGCTGGAAAATCACCCAATTTTCATTAGGAGATACATCTTCAAATTGGGGTTTTGTTCGATTGTCGTATCAGTTATCCGGGGTGTCTTATTCAAATGGTTTCTTTGAATGTGTCTAATTACCTTATCTAATTGATTTCTATTATTTGCTCTCTTGCTTCCTTCTATGATATTTACACACATTTACATATGATATTTACATATATATACATATACATATACATCATATACATATTATATATATACCAGCACCTTCCAAAGGGTGCTGTTTGAACCCTAAAGGATGGTAAATAGGCACCCCTTATTATCCATTCAGCACCCCTTCGAAGTTTCCAGGTATATACCTTTTCCAGACATATCAGAACCCCAAGAAGCCAATTGGCCAAACTCTAAGGTCTCCAAGACCCGTGGTCTTCCTCGTGGAGCTACCGTGCGCCGTGACCGGATGATGCGTTCACATGGCCGCTTGGCGGCTGCGGAGGGGGTTGGAGGGTGGACTGCCGACTGCCGACTGAATGACTCAATGGGGCTCAGTCGTGACAAAAAACTGGTTGGTGGTTTCAAAGATATTTTATTTTCACCCCTACTTGGGGAAATGATCCAATTTGACTAATATTTTTCAAATGGATTGAAACCACCAACTAGAAAAACATTGCAATGAAAAATCCTCCACCAGGTTCTTCCTTTCGTGACCCAAACTTGTTTTTTTTTTAAGTGACCTTTTCAGGGGGTGAAAAGTTAAGTGACCTCCAAAATGGATGCGTCATGGGTATGGTGGACGATGGTCATCAACCTTATGTAGAGGTTTACACCATGGTTTTCCCGGCACCGTCCCCATAAGGTAGTAGTTAATACAGTTCTTGTATAAGCCAATGACATGGTAACTGTACCATCTAATTTTACCCTGGTGTATATGCTCATTATCAGGATTCCCTAGGAAAGGTGGGATGACCATCTCCTACAATGTAAGGAGTTTAGACCCTTGGACGCATGAAATGATTTTCAACTGCAGCGGGATAGCAGGTATTGTCCCATGGTTGAACAAATCTGTAACCCCGAAAACATTGACTCCCAAGATATCCAAAACGCTTTGAAGATGAGTTGATTCGCTGAATCCAATACATCGATCAGGGCTAGCGGCTAGAACCATATGGGGAACACGGTGGGTAGAAGAGAACTTTCTTGGAAAGATGGGAGAATTGGAGGTACGTAGGGATGATTTTACCACTTACAAACTGCGCGGAAAACATTGTGTACCAATTGTTTGTTAGGCAACTGGATTGCTGGTTTTAGGGTCAAAGTTCATGGAAATTAACAGCAACGGCTGTTTCCAGGTGGTAAGTACTACCATGAAGTACACATAAAGTTATATAAGCCCTTTCTTCATTGAAAGGACCATTGAATTACATTGGATTTCACTGACAAACCATTGGATATATCATTCCCTTAGACGCCATAGGATATGACAATGACCTGTGGTGTCCGTCACATTTGCTTCGCGAAAGGTCAGGATTTTTATGCTGGACATGGCGGAAACAGCCCAGAGGCACCGGATGTTTGGAATATTTTGGAATAAGGATGCCCCTACATCGCAGGTATCGTAAGTAGTTAGGATCACCCCCTTAATCTATAAGCTATTTAGGTCATTTGGAAGGTTAGTAACCTCCATGTTTTTAGCCATTTTGAAAAGGCCTTTTAAACGGACGGCATTAGTTTTGACAAACAAAATCAAGCACTAAGTCAAATTTGCAAGAAATCTCCAACAGGACCTACTGACAATATCTGAGTATCTAGCTCTATAACTTAGAGGTTCCGTTGGGATTCGGTCCCATTCAATGATGGAATATTGGTAAAAGTCCAAGGGGCCAAGTTTACCCGGGTAACAATTGGGACAACCCCTTAGGAGTCCCTACTGTTGATGGAAGAAATCCGGCTAACCAGTTGAGGTTGGTAGTTTATCCCGTTATTTACAGGGTTTTTATACACCCCAGGTGGTTGTTTGGGATTTCTTTCATCAACAGTAGGAAAAATCAACGGCTATTTTGAGGGACCGGACCTTGGAGGATGGGCTGCCATGAGACTGAGCATATCTTTCAGATGGGTTGGAACCACCAAGCATAGTTATTTTTTGAATCAACCCCCCAAAAGATCCATGGAAAATTGTATATTCACCTACATTCACCATAATTAAAAATCAACTATTCATGTAGGTAAATTTACAATTTTCCATGGATCCTATGGGAACAGTATCATAAAAACCATACAAAAAACACACAGATCGATCTGCTGAAACGCGCGTGTCTTGGTGGACGAGGCGTCGAAAAACGAAACTCATCGAGGTTGGTGGTTGACTACTGGGATATCCCAGGAATTTAAGTCAATGGTTGGGATCGGTGCTTGGATGTCCCGGGACGGAAGTGATCGGATCAAAGGTTTTTTGGATCAATGGGTTTGTGATTTCACCTACTTATCAATGGGATATATTGGGTTTATAAACCCATTGATCCGTTCACCTTTGATCCTAACTTCCGTCCCGGGGCATCCAAGTGGGTTATTTCACCCCATTAAGAAGTAGATGAAATAACCCATTGATCCTAATCATTGATCCCCACTCCCTAGGAGGATCGGGACCCCATGACGGACGGTTTTCCGTGGCAATACCTACCATGGTTAGATCGTGTTCATCCCCAAGTCCTGGGGTTATTCGCCTTCTAATTGGCCGTTTCATGGCTTATGAGGGGGGGGTGATCCTAACTACTTACTACCTGGGATGATCCTTCAAGTAGTCATGGAATGATTTCCCCACAAAAAAAGCCGAATGTATACACCCCCAAAAACTAACATGGAACCTGAAAATGATGGTTTCTAGTAGGGACCCCGCATCCAAGGTGACATCGTGCCTCTCTTAAAGCACGGTTTCAGACTCGGTTTCGATGGCGTGATCTTGTTCCCATCATTGATCGATTCCATGAGAAACGTAGCAGAATTGCGCCCCTTTCTACCACTGAATATAGCCCAAGAGAAGCCAACTTTGTGGCCGATTATCTTGCGGGACAAGGGTCTGCCTTTTTGTTGCGTGCCAAACAATCCTCTCAGGAATTCCCTTCGAGGATATGTGAGCGTGTTCAGACTGCTTATCTTTACGTTCGGAGTGCTTTAACAGATGCACAGACTCATTTTGATCGATACTCTTGGTCATTGGACATTGCTCGTGGCTCAGAGAAGCAGCACAGAGACAACCTCAGGGCATGTTTGGAGATTCTATGACTCTCTTGAGCCATCCTCACCCATGGCAGCTGAAAGAGCCACATTTTTAGGTAGTTTTTCCTCTTCCAGGGGTTCATTTTCAGGTTCCATGTTAGTTTTCCAGGGTGTAGCCTTTAAATACTTTGGAAGAATATTTAGTTTGTTATTTTTCCTAAGCAAATCCAGGTTATTACCCACCAACTATTATTTGAACTGGTGTCCCCTTTTTCAAGATCCTCCAAAGTCTTGCAAACATTGAGGGGGAGGTGTGAAAATGCTGCCGAGAACTCCCGACCTTTGGAAGACCCGCGTATACAAATTGACTCGTTGAAAAGCCCATTTTTCCACTATTTTTGGCCAGATGTTGATTATGAGTTTCAGCATTTTGTGAAGTATGGGTTTGCAATCATCCAAAAGATTGGTCCAGCATCACTTGGTTATGTAGAGATCTGTCTTGGTGACTAAGGCTACCTGACAAGCGGTACATATCAGTACACACTCCCTAAAACTATAAAATCAGCACCACGCAGGTGTGCTACATTTGTTGAGGGAGAATGTTTCATGATTTAGTAAAGATCTCATTTGCAAGGATCATCTACTGTAAGCAGTCCCTTGACTACCGACATTTTAAATGTATTGATCAAAGGTGAAGTGCTGACTGAAACTCCACTTCTTTTGAGGCATACTTTCTATTTGCGGATGCATTTTGGGGGTCGGATGTGTGATAAGCTATGTTTATGATTTTTATCTGGTGTTTTTGTTGACTTAGATTGTTTGTCAATACATGTTCCACCCCGGAGATTTGTCAAAAAACCTCGGAAATTTACTCTGATTAGGGCGACAATCTTTCAGGGAATGTTGTCAGGCTGCCTTTAAATAAAGAAACTACTTGGATGTCCCAGGAAGTTGGTAAATGGTTAGTAAATGGGTTTCAACCTACTTATAAATGGGATATATTGGGGTTGTAACCCACTGATCCTAACCATTTACTATCTTCCTGGGACATCCAAGTATTCATTCATCATCCACCGGGAGACTTCTCGCTTCTTGGAGGGTTTTCGAGGGCAGATTCTGTGAATATTTTCTTCTGGAATTTTGAGGGTTTCCTTGGTGGAAAAGCCATTTATTTACAGTTATTGGAGTATTGTTGTTTATTCAATTCGTTGTCTTTCTTATGTATCTGGTGCTTAATGCTGAACAGTTTAAATGAGCAGCCTGGATATTCTATTTTCCCCACGGAAATGACGAGCTTAAATGAGCAACGTTTGGTGCGGGGTGCTGCACCAGTTTCCCGAACCTCCTTGCATTGCTGCGTGGCATCGCCAGGGGTTTCCAGGTCCCATTTTGGGACGTCGAGATCACAAAGACGCGGAGGTTGAGTCGATTGGGATGGCGTTTGTTTTCGGGACCTGTCCACCAGTCATACAGCTAGTGAGTTTCATAGAGAGTATCAAGAGCTAGGAGTAAAATTTACAGATTTTTTGTTGTGAGTGATGTGAAATTATATACTTGCATGAGCCGTCGTGATATGCTTGATATTTGCGAGGGAAATATCTCACAAAATGTCTTTTCCATTTGATGAAGCAGCATCTTATCTTTTGAAGGGCGAAGTCAAGGTACAGGAAAAAGGGTGAAATTTAGTCATGTATGGCACAGACTTACAATCCATGCCTCCATTGAATGCTGCATGCCTCCAGGGATATCCGGGATAGCTACCCTCCAGGGAACTAACCTTTCCCACCAAACGGGAAGTTCGGAACATCATCTTCTCAAAATCCCCCATTTTTTGGGGGGATATGTTAGTTGCCTGGAGGGGTGTATCAAAAAACGGAGGTTTTCCTTTTCCGTTTTGGGCTTCCCCCGTTGTTTGTCAACGACCTTCACGGCATTTTCTCCGTCTTTCAGGTGACTTCAGGAGCTCTTTCACGTGTCGAAACGTTGTGACTGGGGTGGGTGTGATGTTGGGACCAGTGACGTGGAAAGGGTGTCGTTCTTGGAAAGCATAGGGATTCGTACCATTTTTGTTTGAACAACTGTGGCTGGTTAATAAAGGTGATGGACATGAACAGCAACGGCTGTTTTCCAGGTTTTTCTTTGTCTTATGTGCAGCGTGCAGCTTTTGGTGGGCAGATTTGCTGAAATTGAAATATTACTCCCCTGAAAACTGACATGTCCCCTGAAAATCAGTGGTTGGAAGATGCATTCCCTAGTGAAATACAGTAGTCCCTTTTTTAGGGGACATGTTAGTCTTCGGGGGTGTAGTGTTGATGATTGTGGATGATGATCTTGATGATGATTAATGCTGGGCTTATCTTAAATTAGCCGAACATTCCCTGAACGCTCCCCTAAGAGTTGATTTAGTGGGATTTTATATGGTTCACCCACTAAGACTTTCACTTCTAGCAGGGTTTTCCCTAAGGGTTGCCATGTAATGATGTTGATGATTACCAAGTTCTTCAAGCAACGTGACATTTGTTGATCGAACCCCACTTTTGTGACCGACCTTCATGGCTGAAGTGACCTGAAGAAGATGGCAATGATGAAACGATGTGGATGTTGATAATGATGATGACACCCCACAGGGAGCCAAAATGTGGTCCATACTGTTGATGGTTCAGAAATCCGGTAAACTCACCAGTTGAGGTTGGTAGTTTATCACATTAATTTTAATTGTAGGGTTTCAATTGTAGGGTTTCAACACCATCCATTCCCGGTGGTTGGGAATGGGATTTCTGAACCATCAACAGTATTGGTTTTACAGTTTTACAGTATACACTCCTTTTGAATTTGTGTTGTGTTTTCATGTCACTCCCCATAGTGAGTGGGAGGGTAAAATTTTGATGACCATCATCCTCTCGAAGTCCCGAAAGACTGGCCTTTGTGAGTCGAGACAAAGAACATGACAATATATTTAAAGCATGGCAAAAAGCGGGTTGTTTGATCCCATAGGATCCATGGGACTGGTATATTTTCCGACATTTATCATGAATTTATGGTCAATGTAGGTAAATATACCATACATGGATCCTATGTGGATTACTCTTCCACCCATACTCATAGAAGTGAAACATGGGTCCCTCCGATGGTAGTTGGTACATCACTATCCAGCAGAATTTGGGATGTGATCAAAAGTTTGGTGATTTTGTTTTTACAGGGGGTTGTACTACTCAGGTAATAGGATTACAACAAAATCATTACATAGTGACCAACCAGCAATGAAATGCAACAGACTTTCTTGACCATATCTCACTTGTGATAAGTGCCACCACATGCAAGTAGTTGGTCAGATATTTACTGATCACTAGTCCCTTCCACTAGTCCCTATCTCGCATCCGTTCTGGTTCAACAAAAACCAAAGAGCTGGGGTTTTCAACATGGAGTGTTGCTTTTTGTTGAAATTTGTTGTTTGGGGATCCTTGAATATAATGTGTCGTGGAGGCACCTGGCAAGTACAGAAGGTTTCATGAAATAAAAATCCACATAAAGATATATTCAGACATGTTCAAACATCTCTTGTAAGTATTGTTCCCCAAGACTTCAGTGATTCACGCATTGAAGGCATGATTTTGGCGTTGGTCCCAAACATGTTGCCCTCGTAAAGGAAATAGTCAAGAGTTTTTTTTGGCATATGTGTGTAATCATAGTGTGTGATAGCTCTGATCTTTGTTCCACGACCGAACTTACACAAACCAAAAAGCCATGAATAACATCTAGGTACATAGGTCTACCTCCTAGTTGTGGGGTTTTGTCTACGATCACGTTTATGAACTGAGAAACGATAATTCATGATTTTTTAGAAGGAAAAATGGAAACCCTAGCCATGCAAAAACATACTGAACAAAACAACAGAAAAAAGACATTCTTATCCATTGCTTGTTGACATTCTGTGCAATCAACACAAGCTTGGCTTGTGATTTTTAATGCATGAATTCGGGTTCAATTTGATCCGAGCTTGCTTGTTCGAGGTATACCTATATCTAGAATCTAGAATTTTACAAAGGGGTCACTAGTGACTTCACGTGATCCCAAACAGGTCACGCGTAACTCCAGAATCATCATTTGTTTTGAAGCCATGAGCAACGTTCCCGGTCACCAGCAGGTATTCCGGACGGTGAAAAACCTGCGATGTGGAGCAAAAATGTGAATGGTAAGGGAAATCACACTTGTGTCAACAGAATAAACGGCTTGACGAAATATTGCAATTCAATGCCATTCACTGGGGGGCATTCACTTAGATATATCAATCGTGCAATCATCATTAATACATATGATATCTGATAATTGATATAATATACTAATATACAATACCATCATTCAGTTTCCCTGAGTTTAATCCATATATGGTAGGTAATGTATAATTATTATGTATACATATTCAAAGTCGCAAGAATCTTTTCAGGTACCTGAAACAGAGATCCCGTGTCTTACTGGTCTGCTTATTTTGGGGTCCCAGGATCCCCATACAGAAGCCAACCGTGTCGTTGATATTGTAGGTGAGGATTTCTCCATTGGGTCGGTACCAGACCCTATAGGGACCCAATCACCTTCTGAGAATGGTAATGGAACCTAAATATTACCCAGATGCTTCATGTAGGGAATATTTACTTACCTACATGTCCGAAATGATTGTGACTATTTTCAGCCAAAAAAAGGCCTTATTAACAGGTTATTAACAAACATATCAAACATTTTCCCCTAATAAGACCTTAACGAAAAATTATGAGGTTTATGAATGGGAGTTTACCCAATTGGTCTTTTGGGGTACCACTATTTATTTGGATCATCCCCATATAGTTTTAGGGCTTCATCAATTTTTTTTGAACAGGAATTAGTTTTCTCAAACATGTTGATGGACAACCGAGAAAGATAATGTCAACCCCAGATTAATAAACCCCTATAACCTATAGTGATTATTAAGGGGGGTACACCCAAAAGTGATAAATCCCCTTTAAAATGGGACCCCCCCAATTAAACAACCATGGTGTTTATCAATCCAGGGTAAACATTACAAAAAAAGCCTTCGGGAAATCGACATTATGTTTTTTGTTTGATAGTCAAAAATGACGCAAATTCTCCACTCCCCTGGCACCTAGTGGTGCCCTGGAATATCATGAATCAAATTTAATCCAAGTTTTATCAAAACAAATCAAAAACGATATTTTTGGGGTGGCAAAATCTCATTCGATTCGCTTTTTTGGGAGGAAATTTGTCATATTTTCTACGTTTCAACTGCTGCATTTTCTCGAAAAAAAAACCTTCCCCATGCCCACAAGGCGTCGAACTACGCCTTTGCAGAGACATCCTCCAGCAGCAGCGCTGATGAGAAGGTGGGCTTGGGTTCGAGGCCTTCCAAAATTACCTATACATCATGGCCGGTCAACATACCCCCATGAAAGGTACCCCCATGACAAATAAGGCCTTCATAACGGGTTATTAACCATAGTTGGAGGTGAATTTCATGACTAGGTGGTGGTTTCAAATATTTTTGATTTTCACCTCGAACCTTGGGGAAATGATTCCCAATTTGACGAGCATATTTTTCAAATGGGTTGGTTCAACCACCAACTAGTTGTAAATGAAATGATACGACCGCAGTTGTAAGAGGGTATACCTATAGGACTACCTTGACTTACAGCATTCAGAGGGAGCCCATTCCTAGATGTGGTTGTCTCGACACACATTTTTGGTATCATGTTTGTATTCCGATTGTTTTGGGGCATGATTTTTCACACCCGTGAGTATTCCACATTAGAAATCCTGATGTGCGATATTTTCTATTCTTACCCCGAAACTTGGGGAAGATTTGACGAGCATATCTTTCAGATGGGTTGGTTCAACCACTTTCTGAATAGTATTCACCCCCCGAAGTTTGGCAGTGATTCTGATGGAGTGATGATCATCCTATATTAGAGGACTTGGTGAATACAGGAGAAGGTTTTCTTATTTCAGGAAATTGAAAGCTTGTGATTGTTTTATATAACTATATGAATGTAGATGTTGTAGCAAGTCGTAAGTTGCACCTCAACCCCTAAATAACCAGTGGTTTACTAGTCTACATGGGATGGATTTGTTGTTCAACCTCCCCTATACTTACTTTTTTTTACTGCAAATGTATTGTGATTTGGAGGCGCATTGTTTGGGTTGTTTCTTTTTTTAAATCATGACCGACCCCTGTTTTTGGAAGAAGTTTCAGAGGGTTTTGTATTTGATGGGTGTGAAACTCAATCATGATTTTGGACGAATCCTTAGGCATCATCCCTTATACCCGAAAAAACCCTTTCAGTTTACTAGGGGTTTCTATAAATCTGGGCAAATTTTAGCGACCTCACACGACCACACCCCAAATCGACGCAATCCCGCGGGCTTCCGTCCCTGAATGATGATTGGATTTGGATTGCCTGAGACATTTGCACATCACTGGTGCAATTTCCTCAATCGGTATGAGACGTGTCTTGGTTTTCCGCAGCACAATGAGTTCAGCGTATGGGAGCATCTGTGGAGTCCCAGAAGGCTATCCACTTTCTGTACTCCTTTCAGTATTGGTGTCGTGACGTGGTATTATAATGCAAGAACTGGTGAATCCACTCCATACACATACGTGGACAACTGGGAATAGTTTCCGGAGATAAGCATGACCTAGTTGCCTCATGGGAAAAAACGAAAAAGTTGTGTGAAGCTTGGCACTAACTATTGACTACAAAAAATCCTGGACTTCCTGAACTTGAATGGTGCCAACATTCGATATCGAAAGCAAATATCGGCGACTCTTTTCAGAGGATCAGTGGCCGAGCTAGGCTTCAACGAATCAGATCTTGAACCCTTATTTCGTGAGAATCTGGGTTGGTGAACTATTATGATTTGGCCAGATAAATGTAACCCACTGAGAGTTAAAGTTTTCCATACCCCACTAGCAGGAGTTCACATATACCGGTTATAACCCAAATGCTCCATGTATGGAATATTTGCCTATATCAGAAAAAAAACATGGCCACATTCACGGGGAAATGGCTATAGTAAATATTCCCATCCGATGGAGCATTTGGGTAAGTCACCAAACATTTCAAGTACCTAAATTGGAGGTACTCACCTATATCAGCTGTATGGATACGTCTTAGGTAAGGGAAAACCCGCCCCCAAACTAGCCATCCATAAAATTCAGGAAACCCTCCATTTGAGGTTCTACTGAAACTCTTGGTGAAATCATGGGAACCTAAGGGTTGTGGGTCCTCTTCCAAATGGCCGAAATTTATGGCTTCTAAATGGGGGTGATCCGAACTACTTAGTAACTAGGATGGTCCTCCAAGTTGGGAGGAAAAGCTGGATTTAAGCAATTTTTGCACCTCCAAATGGGGGTGATCCACTGAAATTTGTTGCTGAGAAAGGATCCCACTGAACTCCTCCACCGAAACGTCGTCGTCGGACAGGAACTTCAAGCCTTGCTCTTGAAGCCGGTGAAAGACCTCAGATTTTTGGGGGTGGAAGTTGGATTGGAAGGAAGGACTTGGTGGTGGTTGGAAGTCACCAGAAGAGGCAGATTGTGAATATATACATAAATAAATATACAAATCATATACAAAAAAATATACATGTAATGATAAGATGATATATGATACATGATTACATGATATGTTTTGATCTATATATACAATGTATCTATAGTATTTAGAATATTCATTCAAGTCAAAGATAATGTATATGTACATATGTATTTTACATATAGGCATATATATATATATATATGTATGTATATATTGCCAATTGAGTGCTTATTTACTACCCCCACATGGTCCAGTTGCAGGAACATATAGATTTGCAATCTTATTTCACATTTGAATTAGATGGATACGTTTGTATGTGCTGCAGATCTATATACACCTGGAACCCAAAATGAACCCAAATGACCTTTGTTTTGATTGGAAGAAAGGCCTTGTTTTGCGGGGTTGAGCTTTAACAAATGTCATGTTAGGTTCCAGCTACATATGAATAACCTCAGATTTCTCAACTGTTTTCGCCTAGTTTTCATAGCCTTCCAGGTAATACCCTGCCTGAAACTAAGAGCAGTTGAACACCTGCATTGTTGGAATACTACTGTTGATGGTTCAGGGATCCAGCTAGCCAGGTGAGGTTGGTTATTCTTTATCCCATGTATTTACAAGGTTTTAGCACCATCCATTCCCGGTGGTTGGGAATGGGATTTCTGAAGCATCAAACAGTAGTTTCCTTCTGGGGGCGTTAGGCCGGCCTATTTTCAGGGGCGGCAACTTGCTGTTAGGGGGGAGCTGGATGGGTTCGATTCTGAAAGTATACCTCACTTATCACAGTGAATCCCAGTGAACATACCTTACCCATACCATCCATCATGTATGGTATGTTTGCCTTCATATAGTTGATTATGTATGGTAAATGTAGGTAAATTTCAATATACCATACATGGACGGTATGGGTTAGTTACCCTTAGTTATATTACTTGAAAGCCAAGTTTATGTACTAAAGTTATCTCAAGTTCATCAAACATCTAATTCGGCCTGAGGGTCATCGTAGAAGTGGTGTATTCCAAACGGTACAAGAGGCGATGGAAGTCCGCCATTGATAATTGGAATTCTACATGAATCATCATGAATCTACATGAGCGGTGCAGAAAAAAACTTGTTCTTTTCCATGATGCTGGCATATCAAGTTCCATGTAGTGACAGTCACGTTCTCCACATAGAACAACGGGTAGTTTTGTCCCACAACCCAAGCAACCAAGTTTTTTTTCATACCTCACATCCCTTACTGATAATCACCATTAGATTTTTAGAGGCCCCGATCAATCATCCAAAGGGTACCCTTCAGTTTCTGTATTGGACGCAATTTTCATAGACATCCAGGGCCACCTGTTGAAGGTATGACTGGGTGAAACATACCGAAAAAAACACCTCCTATAGGAAGTTATTTGGATGTCTAGGGATATGAAAATAAGGTTTGAACCTTCTGTTTGCTAGGCGGTTGTTTCAAATATGTTTTATTTTTATCCCCGAACCCTGGGGTAATGATCCAATTTGACGCGCATATTGTTCAAATGGGTTTGTTCAATCAGGGAATAGTTGGATGTACCCCTACCAACGTACCCCTATGGGAAATCCCTATATAAGCCCTACATAGGGTTATAATCCCCAAGAAACCCATCCGAGAACACCAGCTAAATACCATGGGTACATTGATTGAGGTACACCCCAATTTTCCCTTGTTTGTTTTTACCCACCCTAAGGATCCATACCCTTCCCTAGAGTAGGATTGATGGCCTAATCCCATCCCCACCATAGGATTGTGGGGTGAAACCCTTTCTTAGGACATACCTGGATCCTTAGGGATGCTTCTTGGGAGCCTCCAGAAAAAAAAAAACGTTCCACTCTGGCAATGTTGTTTTGGTTTGCAACGATGGCGGGACTCGATGACTCTGCACGATGCGAGCGTCCTTAGTTGTGCCTTTCACAACTGGGCTGTGGGTATCGTGATTTTTTTTCAAATGAGCAGCCTGAATATTCATGTTCCTTATATAAATGATGAGCAAAATGAGTTTCCACAAGGTGGTGGAGCGCCCAACCAGTAAATTACATTGAAATTGTTTAAAGTTTGGAAACGATTTCATCCTGGGAGAGGCAACTCAGATCCCCTTATTTTTTAATGCATATTAAATATATTAACATAGATGCTATAGATATCAGATGAAGAGGTAATTATTGAAAAAAAGGTGAATAGTGAAAGTAGGGTTGAGCATAATGAAATGGGGCAAATGATTTTCTAATGTAGATCCTAAATGCTAAACTTTCTTTTTCTGGTTGGGTGATTGGTGAACTCGGCTGGCAAGAATGTGAAAAGCTGCCCCAACGTCCTCGGTCACTGAGGAGAAACTACCTACGCAATCTGTGCACTTGGAACAGCTACTGGGTGAAATAACGAAGGCTCTTGAACAAAAACATCTGAAACCTTCCGTATTAGGTTCTTATACATGATATAAAGATAAATGTGAATAAATAATATATTATAATTATATATATTATTTTATATTATTATAAAAAATCATTCACTCAGACATACCCCGCCATAAAATAATATCCAGAGCCTTTCCCCTGGACAATAAGACGTTGATGTGGTTTTGGATTTTGGTGGATGATGATGATGATGATGTTGTTGTTGTTGTTGTTGTAGTACTAGTGGCTTTCTATACTGACTTGTGTTATTGTTCTTGTCTTGGACGAATGAACGCTATCCATTCAACTGGGGCCCCAAAGAGTCTACTACTTGGAGCATAATTGCTGAAAAACATGATACTGCTGAAGACATGCTGCTTTCCATTTTGGGATGCATATTTAAAACCCTACAAAGAATAGGAAGAATTATTATATAACCTCAACTGGTGACCACTTTTTTTCTTGACCAAACAGTATTGCTTAGGTGAATATTAGCTATGGAAAAGTAAAGCACCAACCAAAGGCATACCATGAAAACTATTGGTAGATTCGTGTATTAACACAGGCGGCCTTTTTGTTGGAACCGTTTTATCAGCATCAGAATCAACAGTAGTTAGACCAAAACCCTGGCTCTTTGCTGTATATATCAGGTCGTATACAGCAGGGATTCTACTTATTATTTTCTTATCCTGGTGCTGGCAACTCAAATATTTGCATTTTCATCCCGGAAATTGGGGAAGATGATCCATTTTGACTAATATTTTTCAGATGGGTTTAAACCACCAACTAGTTATATTTCGGGATTTTTTCATAGGCCATGAAATAAGCATCCCGGAACCTGAACCTTATTTCATGGTGCATGGCGTAAGGGATTTTGAAGGTTCTTCCAGTGAGCAATGAAAAAAGCCCCTGGTTGTTTCGGGTGGCTAGGGGGATGATAGTGCCCCAGCTATATGGGGATTATAATAAGCCATTATTTTGGTGGTGGTTTCAAATATTATGTTCACCCCGAAAATTGGGGAAGATTATCCATTTTGACTCATATTTTTTTCTAAAGGGGTTGGTTCAACCACCAACTAGTTATAACGATCCCTATGAAACAACAAGTATTTCAATCGTATTTTTCATGGAAAGTAAGAAGGTTTGGCACTCGTGGCTCTACCCTAGTCTTCCAAAATCCTCCAAATATGCCTTCTCAGGAGATGTTTATGGGTTGAAACACCTACTCACAAGGTATTTGGAAGACTAGGGCTAGTGAAGTTTGTTCTGTTTCTCTGAGTTGAGGCCCAACTGTTCCTTTCGTCACATGACAGTCTGTCATTGCTTGGCGACTGTGTCCCTTGGGATTTCAAGCCGCAGATCGGGGGTGGACAAACCCGTTGGAAATCAAGGTGGGCCCCGTCACCAGTTACCCTAGTCTTCCAAAATCCTCCAAATACCTCGTGAGAAGGTGTTTGGACCCCCTAAACGTCTTCTCAGGAGGTATTTGTGGGTCCAAACACCTAGTCAGAAGGTATTTGGAAGACTAGGGTTATAAATGGTGTTAAAACCCTTTAAATGGCCTTATGATAAATTGGCATTTGGAGTTCTAATCCCCTATTTCAGTGGAGTTAGTAGGGACCAAAAACTCATAACTGCTAGGTTTTTTTTTACCTTGTTGGCTCGTTGAAGCAGTGGTTTTGTGTATCTGAAATAGCTGGGCCCTGGACTGGGATGTCCCAGGAAGTTAGGATAAATGATGAGTAAATGGGTTGTAACCTAACCCGCAAATGGGAGATATTAGGGTGAAATAACCCACGAAAAACCATCAGGTGGTGGGTTTTTGAACACATTGTTTGAGTTCATCCTGAAAGTTGGAGGAAGACTCCCAGTGTGATTATTCTGTAAAAATCTAGGTACGTCCGATTGGAAAGGGATGAAACACCGATCGAATTCAATTCAAAGGATGGGATTAAAACCTTCAAAAAATCCTATTCTACAGAGTCCGTGCTTGGATTCTTAAGGCCTTAGTCCAACTGGGTAGAAACCACCCACTAGGTATATGGCAGTGTTGAATCGTGGTATGTTTTTTTTGTGCTTGTGTTGTCATGTTCAGAATGATGGAACCGATACAGCTAGTAGGTAGGGGATACGTTTGTTCTTTGTGATCTCTATCTGGAATGGTAGCCACTTACCATATTAGATCATATTCGTGTATTGGACTCACTCGCTGGAGTGCTATCAAAACAAATGCTACTTTACACAAAACCTTACATGGGCAGCCTCCATTTTAGGTACCTTTAGAAATGTTTGGTGATAATATCACCCCCCTGGATGAATGTGAAGGATTCACACCCTTTGTAAATCAAAACTGAAGGACCTGGGCTACAGAGAGAAGACGACTGCCCAAATGCTTGCAAAGATACATGCCCATCATTTGGCAAACAACGTAAGCGGCCAGGACATCTTCTTGTTTTTATCCTTCCTCTTTTCTTGCTCAGGCATGCCAATGCGCAGCATGCAGGATCTCTTCTCTCAAAAGACCAAAATCAAACAGGTGAAGGGGCTGAAGGAGGAGCAGTTGCCGGTGGTGAAAGCATCGCGGACAATTTGAACGACCACTTGGTCCAGGCAATCGCATTGGCGTCTCCAAACAGCATTTGCACTGCGACAGCAGGAATCGAAGCCATTGTAGCCCAATCCCTAGGAGAGGACAAGATCAGTGCGGCGAGTTCCAGATGGATGCTGTCTTCCTTCGAGGATCAGAATGCCACTCGAACTCTACCTTCTGAAAGGCGGACCGGCGGACCCTGTTTCGGAAAGTGAATGCCAATGGCCAGCTGAAGATGTCTTGTTTTTTGTTGTTCCTTTTCATGGTTTTTCAGGCTGTCAAAGACGACCTTGGTGTTTTTGGTTGAATTTGCGGTTTTTCGCCATTTTGGAAGGTTCGGTTGGAGTAAGTTATGACTCATGACCTACTTATGAGAGCTTATATCCCACCCAACTGAATATGGAGAGGAATTGTCATAGCATATCACAGCCCGTTATGCGGATCCCTATCCCATAGGATCCATGGGACTGGAATATTTACCAACAGTTGATTTTTATGGTGTTCATGTGGGTAAATGTACAAGCGCCCATCGCTATGGGTATTACATCCCAGAAATCAAACATAGATACCAAACATGGCAAGTGCTTAAAGGGAATTACCTTTTCCAAGCCATCATTTTGGGTACCCTCCCTGAAACTAACAGTTCGCACCTGAAAAAGGATGGTTGGAAGATGATCCTTTCCTCAATGGTTGTTTCTGGTTCCCTTAATAGGTGGGATCGGTGATTTATAATCACCCAATTGGCAAGGACTATAAGTGGTATATAAGTGGTATATACTGCCAATTGGGGGATTAAAAAAGGTACCTACCACCTATTAAGGGAACCAGGAAACTTCATTGATTTCCCTTTTGGGATTCGGCCAAGAGTTCCGGGGTTTCCCGTTTGCGGTGAGTTTTCAGGGAGGTGGAACCTCCAGCCGTTAGTTTTCAGGGGTGTTACATCTATGAACCCAACGAAAGGGTCGACTCCTTTGATATGGGATGTTTTTTCATTTTTTTTCCCCTGGAAGTCGTTGCCACCATTTTAGAAAAGGTGGTTCCTTTTGGAAGATGATTTTCACCCCTACCGAAATAATGGTGGTTCGGAAACCAACCTATAAAAAATGGTGGTTGGACTTCCTGGGTTTCAGCATCTCGTTTCACGGTCTCCGTCTCGATCCTGAGGCCTGATACGGAACAGTTGCGGGAGGCGCGGCGGGAATGAGTTGAAAACTCCGATATCCGATACCTGAAAACAGCGGTTTCACATAGATGTTTCTGGGGTTCCTGGAAGATGAATTGTTTGTTTTTGTTTGATTGTTTCTTCCTTTGAACTATTTTATTATGTTGTTTGGTCCAGTAAAGGTCACAAGGCGTCACAATCAGGGCCTAAGGGCCTGGGGGGTATAACATAGCCCTGGAAAGACTGTTTGTTGTTGGCTAGATGTATGTGATGTCATGTGATGTCACTCAGCCAAACCATTTTGTCAAAGATGTTTTTTGTGTAAGCATTGCTAAATGCCCAAGTCATGGTTTGAACAAAAGATACATTTTGTAAATTGAAACATCTTATTTTCACCCATTCTTGCCCACATTTTTTTTTGTCAATAGAGTTGATCCTAAATATTGCCAAACACTCTATTGAGCTGGTGTAATTACTTTCATCTCCGAAAGTACCCCTAAATGTAGCTTAACCCCAAAATAGTCCATCATGAAAGTCCCCCTAAAGATTATGGGTCTAGTTTCGGAGGTGTGCACCGTGCTTGGATGTCCCAGGAAGTTAGTAAATGGTTTGCAAACGAGATACAACCTACTCATAAATGAGATAAATTAGGGTGAAATGACCCACTGATCTTAACCTTTATTCCCAACAAACCCAACGGGACATCCAAGTAGTGAAAGGATCGATGGCGATCGCCACTCCCAAGAGGTGGCCAAAAGTAAGGTGCTATGATAAACCAGACATAAGAGTGGCCAGAAAATCGATCCTTTCCAGGGGGTATGTGAGTTTCGTTTTTTTTTGTTTTGCCCAGAAAGATCTTGGGAGGTCTCAAAATAGACTGGCTATTCGGAGGATCTACAAACACCGAAACAAAAAACTGCAAGAATTTTACAGGTTGAAACAGACTCCTCCGCTGATTCTTAGAATAACCCTTTAAATGGCATTATAAATGGACAACCGGGGTTATAACTTTATAACCCTACTGATACACCCCTGATACTTGTTACAGGTTCTTTCACCAACCCGGATTCGCTGGATTTCTTAGGGGTGGCACTTTGGATGAGCACTGATCAAAATCCTGATCACGTGTTGTATATAGCGGATGAAATGCTACCCGGTTATATACGGACTTCTTCGTATACGCCATAACAGAAAGGATCAAGGAACCAGAAAGAATCAGCATAATGGACTGGTCATAACCCATACCATCCCATGTATATGCTATATTTACCTACATTTAATTAATTTCTATGGTAAATGTAGGTAAATATATTCCAGTCACATGGATGGTAGGGTTTTACGGATTAAAAAAAAACGTTGCTGCAACTTGCGGATGATCGCGGACCTTGGAGGCTCTTCAAAGGGTCTTGAACAAAAACCCTGTGCTGGCTGGACGTTTGAGGTGTGGATGGGATATGGAGTTGCCATCTAGTGACGGTGCATGGGATCCGGGAGCGAAAGTATGGGCTGGATGTGTATCTAAACTAGGTCCTAGGTGGTGGTTTCAAATATTTTTCTACGTTAAAACCCCTATTTGGGGAAGATGAACCCATTTTGAGGAATATTTTTCAAAGGGGTTGGTTCAACCACCAACGAGTAAATTGCCTTAAGAGGGAGACAAAACCCCGGCGGTTTTTTGATCAGCACCTCTTGGTATGTGAATCAAACCCCATTGAAACATCACAAAACACAAGATAATTCTTCAAAAAGGTGTTGTGCCATGGAGGGGTTTGTTTGAACCTGTATACTTAGCAGGGGTGTATACAAGGTGGGCCCCTACCAGTTATAAACATGGTTATAACTCCACTTATGGAACCCCAGCTACCCATTTATAAGGCCTTGCAACTCCATCAAATAACTGGTTTAGGCCCCTCTTTGAGATGTCTTCCATGAACATCCAGAAAAACAATAGTATTTGGTATTTAAGGCCAAATGTTGGGCCTTAAACATCTTGGATATCCAGTCTTTTTAGACGAGGATATCGGGGACTATCCCACGCATTTTCACGTCGGTTGGTATGGAGAATTCAGGTGGTTTGCAAATATTCCTGTTTAGAAGCAGTGGTTAGCAAGGTACCCATCCAACACTTGTTCCAAGATCTCTCCAAGAAAAGGTGTCATCATCATAACAATCAAACAACTTAAAGATAAAACACTTTGGGATGTATCTATTGGCATTGATTTTCTTGTTTGTGTTTCAATTGGTACCTTTACGCATTTTTGTAGACCTTCGAAAGGGTAACAATTTTGGGTACAAAACCTCAGGAGGTATGACTGGATGTCGATCGGGTACTGGAAATAGCAATAGGTAGTTCAAACCTCATAAGGTTTTCCTTCAAACCTTGGAGGTTCCCTCAAAACCATTAAATGCCATGCAACATCTCGACACGTTGAAAGGGTTCTTACTAGGATGTCCCGTTAGAATTTAGTAAATGGTTAGGATCAGTGGGTTATAACCGTAACCCTAAAATATCCCATTTATAGGTAGGTGAAACAACCCATTGATCCTAACCATTAATCCTAAATTCCTGGGACATCCAAGTAGGGAATCCGTGATTCCCATGATGGGCTATGATATGCTATGAGGCTATGACAATCCCTATCCATATTCAGTCGGCATAAGTGTGTTTGTAGCCCATTCATCCTAAATTCCTGGGACATCCAAGTGCCATTTACAAATGAGGTTTTTTTCCCCCAGTTGCTCAAAAAAAAAAGGCGGCCATTCCCGTAGGATCCATGTATGGTATATTTCCCTACATTTACCATAAAAATCAACCAAATATAGGTATATATATATATATTTATATACCATACATGGATCCTATGGGATTTACAGGGGCCCGAAATTTCACTCCACTTCCAAAAAGACCCTGGTGATTTCGGTCATCGCGTCATCGCCAGGCCCACCTGGCCGCCTGGTCAAGGAGGTTCTTCACGTCCCGAAGGCGATGTGGAATTTTGGGACGGAGGGCACACACATGTCACCTTTCAGATATAGGTATATAGTATATAGGTGTTTCCTTAAATGAAATGGTACCCCCCATTTCACACCCCAAAATGATCATTTTTAGTAGGAAAACCCATGGTTGTTGGGAAACCCACCATTTTAGCAAACCCCCATATGAATATACCAGTCCCATGGGATGATGCTCCAAGTAATCTCAAGGTCCCAACTTGGATTTGAAGAGATCAAGAGAAAAAGTGACCCAACACATATTCTCCCAAATGGTGCTCTAGGCATCAATAGTCATGTTCTTAGATGATGACTAGGTGGTGGTTTCAAAGATTTTTTATTTTCATCCCTACCTGGGGAAACGATAAAATGTCACTCACATTTTTCAAATGGACTGAAACCACCAACCAGATGAATGGGATGTTCAAGTACCGGAACGAAACCCATATTCTTCAGGTTCCATTACCACTCTCAGGAGAGATTGGATTCCTAGGGTAGGTAAATATACCATACATGGATCATTTGGGGTATAGGTGAATATACCAGCCTCATGGATCCTATGGGAAATACATCATGTATATGATTTTGTTGTCTCTTTTCCTTTGGCAAATAGACCATACGTTGAGTGTTTGGGATAGGATCCATGGGATTGGGATATTTGCTGATCCATTTGTCCTATGAATCCTACTGGTGACCTTCAACTATATAGGAGATCAAGTTGGGTCACGAATTGAATCACCTGCAAGGTGTAGGTTTGTTTTCTAGTTGGTGGTTTCAAACATCTTTTATCTTAAGCACTACTTGGGTAAATGATTCAATTTGACTATAATGTTTTTCCACTGGGTTGAAACGGTTTCAACTAATTTTGTTTTCATTGCGGCTCTTCGGTTTCGCTTTCGAAACCGATGGCGCCGCCGATGGCTGGATTAACGGCCCGACAGGTTTGGAGATTGCCTTTGAAGGACCGGTTGGGATCCATTTCCAGGCCCCAAAAAATCGGTCGCATCGAAGGGTTTTTTTGGAGGGGGTGACATTTTTCAGGCCTTCTTGTGACCCCGGATTTTTGTTTTGGGGGTTTTGGATGAATACCTTAGACATCCAAATATACCTCCTAAGGAAGGTGTTTTAGGCATATTTTGGAGGTCCAAATGCATTCTCAGCAGGTGTTTGGATGTCTAGTGTCTCAGTGACTGCTGCTGGTGGTTCTGTTGGTTCTCATGCTGGTGGTGCTGGTTGTGCTGGTGGTGGGTCCAATTCCTTTTCCAGAAAGGAGTCTCCGTCGTTTTGTCTCATTTTGATTAATACACCTACGTTTCAAGCTTCGGAATACACTCCAGTAATCCAATATGGCAATGGAAATCCTTGTGTTCCAATAGGAAATAAATGATGGATATTTCATGGCTGTGTTTGACTACAGTTCCCATAAGCCTTGCCTCTCAATAGTTGATCTTCAGTGGGGTCAATAGCCATAAAAGGAACTGGGGGGATCATCCCAGGATTCGTAAGTATTTCGTAGCTAGTTAGTACCCCCCCCATTTCTAAGCCATGAAACGGGCCATTTGGAAGGGGTCCCACAACCAGATCCTTTGAGGACTTACGATCACCATGGTTGTGAACCACTTACAAGTCATGGAATGATCCTCCAAGAAGGAAGGGAAAGAGATACCTGAGTATCGGACAAAATTTTGGTATGAATCAACAAAGTAGTATTGAGAGGGTCGTGGGGTTGCCATTGTTGCAAAACCGATAGAAGCCCAACCTACTTAAGGATGTCCCTTTGCCATGTACCAAATTTTGTCCGTAACTCACCTCTAAATGACTTGCTGACCTGGAGGTAAGACCATTGACAGCCGACTTGGAACATCAAGTGGAACGTTTGGATGGCGAAAGGTGCGGTGGAAACGAGAGGCAGCAACATCACCTAATGGTTAATTGTTGGTTATAGGGGCCCGGTGGTTTGGATATTTGGGATCCCCGAAGATGAAAGGGATTGTTGCTTAAGGGTGTACCCTCAGAATCCCAAACCAACAATTAACCAAAGTGTTTTCTGTACTTGACAGGGATCATAGATATCCTATCCCTAATGCTTTCCAAAATGCTCACTCAATGTATGGCATATTTGACTACATTTACCCGCTAAACGAGCCAAATGTAGGTATATAGACAAGACATTGACTGTCTGGGATGTTATTTAATTTATGATACCCAGATGCTCCATGTATGGATGATTTACCTACAGTAGGTGAATTCATGGGGACATGTACGTAGATATTTCCGTCCCATGGAGCATCAGAGATTTAATTGCCCACCTACCAACCCTTTTTGCCCAGGGATAGCTATGAAGCCAGTCCACCTGGTGGCCTGATTTCTTTTCAAATTTGATAGACTGAAAGACTTGCAAGCTCAGGAGATAATGATCAGCATCATATCCCAATATGCTCCACGTAGGGAATATTTACCTACATTTGCCATTTAAATTTAGGTCAAATGTAGGCAAATATTCCATACATCATGTTTGGGTATTGCAGGCCTATATTTCAATGGACACTTATTCTTAAGCAACCTTCCGGATGTTCTTGTTGGCAGAACCCCTGATAGAGATCTACCTTTTGATTCCCAAGGTCTGCCAGGCATTCTAGGTGCATGTGGCCATGATGGACGATTGGGAAATTTCATGAAACAAACAAACAAAAAAGAGCACCATTGAGGACAGAGTGCTTTCCCTGCCAATCTACGAAAAAACTGCGCATTGTCCTGACCCGGAACATCAACAAGGAGAACGACTTCGTCAACGGCATGGTTTGCACCAGATTAGATATCGGATATCGGAATTCAACTGTGATTGTCCCAGCAACATGCACGCACATGTCCAAGTGAATGTTGCTATTGAGGGACTTGGTACACCGCCAGCCAAGAATATCTGCATGTTTCACAAGCTATGCACGTTTCACAGCACTGGAATTTGTCGATGATCGCACACAGCGTCAAACTGCCTGCTTGCCAACCGGTGTCCTTAGAGTGCAAGACTTAATGGATATGGGGGAATCTGTGTCTGGAGATCTGGCGGCCATTTATTGCGAACGTTTTGCCCTTTCGATCAGAGACGTGTCCAGGCTTAATCTTATTTGTTTTGCTACTTGGATGTCCATGGTACTTAGTAACTAGATTATAACCCCAATATAAGTAGGTTGTAAGTCTCCTAAATAGGTTATAACCCACCTTACTAACCATCGTTACTAACTTCCATGGACATCCCAGTAGCTGCTATTGAGTTGCAGAATCGCGGACGCGTCGAAAGGCCATCAGAAATCCATGGCGTTTTACCCGATCCACATCGGCTTTGCTGGCACCGTCTACAAATTCCAAGGAGCCACCTTGCCCCACGTCACCATATGGTTGGACCGTCCCCACACACGTGCTGCTGCCTATGCATCACCCAAGATGGAGCAAGGTAAGCATCCGTTGTACCTGGTTTGTTTAGAACAGGGGTGTTTAGTGTCTTTTTTTGCCTGCCACCTCGCAAATTATTGAAAACTGAAATACAGCCTACAAGGATCTACAAGGGACCATTTCAACAGGAAAATAATCTTCCAACCAACATGTTTCAGGGGATGTTCGTTAGTTTTCGGGGGAGAATATGTTTGATGGGTACCTGAAAGTATGGATGAGTAGATGAATACTATCACACTATCCCTTCTCTTGGATGTGTTCCAGGTGAAATGTTACTTTCTACTGTGGTAAATCTCCATTGTTCACGACCATTTGGGAGAATATGTTGTTCTTTTTCCAAGCATCTGGAAAGCAAATCCAGGTTATACGGTACTGCGTGTTTTTTTGCCTCTTTTATCTGCCATGAATTAACAGTTGGTGCCCCAACCCCGCGCTTTTCAAAAAGGCGCAAAAGCTGCGCCAGATGGCGGATGGTAAAACGTCAATTGAATGCCATTGATGAAATATCTCCCGAGGCCATAGAAAAACAAACAGTTTTAACAGGGTCCCGGAAACTGAGTCAATAGAAAAAACTGCATCCACCCGACACAAAGCATGATTTTGATTTGTAGAAACCTCGAAGAGAGTGGGGTATTCGTAGTATTTGGGATAGGGAAAGGTTACAGGTTATTTTTATGTTTTTTTACTGGGAAGCTATGGGAAGGGAAGCTTTTGAAGAACTACATCATTTCGAAGTTTTACAGGTGGCGTTTCTGAACAGGGACCATTCTTTACGAGGATGCAAAAGTGAGGTTTCAGAGGGCTATGTCAAATTTTGCCGGTGTACATTCTACAAGATGGGCCCAGTCATCAGATCGGAACTTGTCACATGCTGGCAGGTATGCCAGACAATTTCTACACATCCACACAGAGTGAGGGAAACCAAGAGGATGGGGAAGAACTTGAAGCTAACAACAAGGGAGCAATGAAATAAACCGATTGTTTAGGGTATATAGGGGATGAAACAGTGCCCGTTTATGTGGGGATTTTTTCATAAACCATTATAAGGATCCCTATGAAAGAACCAGTATAATGGAAAGTAAGAGTTTTTTGTTTTTTTTCGCGGCTCAAGTGTGGATTATTTATTTTGTCCTGATTGTGACATCGTCCCCCTCAATCATCATGGGAATTTACGGGTACCCCTCAATGTCACCCTCTCCTTATTTGCCGGGAGGGTGGCATTGGCTTTCATGAAAGCAGTCTTTGCTTGTGGATTGCCTCGAAATGAAGGACCCCAACAAACATCTATTTATAGATTTTGTAGATTCCAACCAAAGCAAGCATTGCGGGAAAACTGTTTTTGTTTTTTGTTGGAGGTTGGCTAGGCTGGTGGTTCTCCTAAGTTGGAGACACACCCATTTCATATCTCATAGGATCCATGTATGGTTATATAGATATTTGATATTTCCATAGACGGGTCCCATGGGTATGCTATTATCACGTCCCGGACCCAACATGCCCTGTGGATTTTCAGCGGCGCAGCAAAAAAAAACGCAACAAAAAAACATCCCCTTAAGCAACTTAAAGCAGAAAGTTCTCGCTCAAAAAAGGGTTGTTGGGAAGAGAAGGGAAGGGGCCCCCCTTCTCTTCCATGAAGAACTAGGTGGTGGTTTTATTTTTTTTATATTTTCACCCCGATCCATGGGGAAGTGATCCAATTTGACGAGCATATTTTTCAGATGGGTTGGTTCAACCACCAACCAGGGAAGCTCATGACTCATGACTGATTTTCATCTAAGATATGCATGAACCGCCAGAAGATGCATCCATGCGGTTACAAGCCGCCTTGTTGACTTGGCGGCTACTGTACATGCTATACAACACCTGGAACCAGGGGTCGTATTTTGAAGCCATTTTTTTGGGGGAAAAAACCGGCACCATGTTATTGGTCAAATCCTCCAACATGCAGGTCATTTGGGTGCTAGGTATACACATATCATATTATCATATACGCGTCAAAGTCAATGGAGTTTGGATTCTTCGCTTTTTGATTCACTTGCTCTTTTTGATAATTGGAGGATCATCCCATTTGGTAAGTAGTTTCTAAGCCATGAATGGCCACTTGGAAGGAAAATAAACCCTGTTAGGGAACTTCCGATCACCGTGGTCATCAGCCACCTACTAAATGGGATGATCCTCCAATTAGGGATTCCTATGGGATTCCTGATCAAAAATATTCTTGCATATTTCGGAAGCCTTGGGGAATATCATGAACATAATCAGTTCGTTCATAGGGACAGATTTGATAGGTTTACGGTTTACCAAATAAGCCATTGATTGAATACTTAGAATACTTGTATTAATTTACTGTCTATCATAGTAACTCACTATTAAATCAGCATTTTGCTAATGCTTTCTTTTTCCAATCCCCACGGGGGAACTAACATATCCCAGCAGGGAAAGGAAAATAATCTTCAAGAATGTCTTGGTAATGTCTTGGTATAGGGGATACGTTAGTTTTCAGGAGGGTAAATCAAATACACCCCTCCAATCTAACATGGAACACACTAATCGCATGGTCAATCAATCAACCCCGCCTACCCTACCCCCTTTTCAGAAATCAGGGTTTCATAGCCAGCCTTACTAACTAAGGGAAACCCAAATGGTTGATAAGCAAAAAAGTCGAAGTATCTCGGACCCCCCAAGGTTTGCAAACCGTAAAAAAACTTCATTTTGAGCAGTGAAAAAAGGGCCCAAACGGTTCTTTAAGGTATAGGGGGTGAAGAAAACTACCCCGTTTCTATAATGATTATTTCATACAGCATTATAAGGATCCCGTTTTCAAACAACCAGTATTTCCCGGAAAGTCTTCGGCCAGTTTTTTTTTCGGTGGCCTTTGACGCCCAAAATTTGGGCAAAATCCGAGGTTTGCGGAGAGTTTGGGAATAGCAAGAGTCGGTTATGGCCTGAACTTGTTAGGTGCCGTTGACGGGGTAGGCTCTGGACGGATAGAGTGTGTGATCCACTAATACAAAAAGGTGTGATCCTATCCCAGCATATGCCCCGTTGGAATTTAGGATCAATGGTCAGTGAATGGTTAGAAGTTTTAACCTACCTGGGCATATCTTAGATTAGCCTTATTCCCTTAGCTCCTTTGAGTTTTAGTGGGATTTTATATGCAACCCACTAAGAGTTTAACTTTTAGCAGGGTTTTCCCTAAGGGTTGCCATGCTACATATGGGATTATCTTAGGGTTATAACCCACTGATCCTAACCTTTTTACTAACAAACCCAACGGGACATCCAAGTAGGAGTCCGATGATTTCACGAATGTTTCCGCCTGTTGTGATAGGATTTGAACTTGAAGCTAAGGGCATACATCACAAACATGATCCATATATGTGTTTTTTACAGTAACTTGTGGCTTCAACTAATGGTAAACGGGTGGTTTGGGATTCTAGGGTGCCCAAAAGTAAGGCTCCATTTCATGGGGGGATCCAAGGAATCCAAACCACCAACCCAAACCACCAATTCACTTTTTTGGTTGATGGCTTTGTTTTATTGTATATGATGTATATGTATATTTGCCATACATGGAGTATATGGTGAATGTTAAACTGGTGCCCCAACGAATTGGTTTCTTGAGGTTGGTTCTCACTGGTTCTCACTGCGTTGTTTGTTTGTTTGTTTGCTTGTTTGTTTGGTTGCTTGCTTGCTTGCTTGCTTGCTTGCTTGCTTGCTTATTTTTTGTTACAAAATCAAGTGGGTAAAGTCTATACAATATACGTGTTGACAAATAACCTTTTGTCTTGCAAGTGGGTGAAGAAAACCTCAAAACTATATTTCATCCAAAGCTTTTGGAACATCCTATTTTTGTTACCCAAAGAGTGAAACTGGGGTGGTTATTAGCTGATGTTTCGGGTGTAGGCTACGTGGAATCCAAACTTGCCAGACAAAATCCCATTGCACTTGCCAGTCTTGGATTTGTATAAGATGATATGGTGGTTTCCAAACATAGGGGGGTACCCCCAAAATGGATGGCTTATAATGGGAAACCCTATTAGAATTGATGATTTTGGGGTACCGGATACCCGTATTTTCGGAAACATCCATATGGTCCATATGTTACTTTCTACCATGGATTAAACCACCGTTTGGGGAATATGTTTTTTTCCCCAACCACCTTAAGCAAATCGAAGCAGTGTTTTCTCAAAATTTTGAGGATGGTACAGTTCAGGGGCTTTCATTTTTCAATGCGTCAAGTTTGGGAGATTCGCGATTCCACCACACCCTGGACATTTGGACGGGTTTGGATGTCCTGAAAATGATAAAACAAAGCTGACAAGTGGCACTTCCGGCTTCAAGTATTGTCTTTTTTGGGTATTTGAATCGAAAAAAAGTAGCGGTCTCTAGACTCAAGACTACAAGTCCCGAAAAATCCTCCAAAGACCATTTCACAAACCAGCCTTTGTATATACTTTTTTTTTAATAATGAGTTCCCAATTTCAAGGTGTGTGATTTTCCCATCTCCCAAGAGGGGTTGCCATCAGCACTTAGATGTTTCAAAGCCATGGTTTCAGGAAGGGATCGGCCTTTGTGTATGGCGAGCTATTGTCCTGGAGCACAGGTGAGCAATGAAAAAAGGGTCCCTGCTTGTTTAAGGTGTATAGGGAATGAACAACTACCCAGTTAGATAGATAGGGATTATTTCATAAACCATTATACATTTATATACAAGGATCCCTATTCATCAACCAGAACCATTGTTTACATTTCTATACAAAGATCCCTATTAACCAACCAGGATGACTCATGGAAAGTAAGGGCCCCCGGGATTTTTCCAAGGGCACAAGTGGTTCGAAGATTTTGGGCTGTGGGCGTGTCGAACAAAAAAACCTGTTTGTTTGGTTGTGAGGTGGTGCAAGGTGGACCTGGTCACCAGTTATAAATGATGATGGGGTCAATGAAGAAACCCTACAAGTAGGCAGGTTTACTTAACCCTAGTGAAACCCCCACGTTTATTTTCGGCCATTCATCCAGAAAGCAAGCATAGCAATGGAAACTCTTCATGTTCACAGAGGTTACCAGAGGGTAAGTGGTGATAACTTCAGTATCTATAACCAACATCCAACCAATCGGTTCCTAGGAGGTGGGCCCCCACCGGTTATAAATGGGATTAGAACTGCACTTATAGGGGTTATAACCCCAATTACCAATTTATTTTCGGCCATTTGTAGGGGGTCCTAATCCCATTCATAACTAGTCTTGTGCCCACCTTGTTGGCTCTCGGCTTTTTGGTTGGGCAACATCAATCCCTAATATCATGGCTGGTCAACCTACCCCCTTGTAAGGTACCCCCATGAGAAATAAAGCCTTAATAAGGCCTTATTAAGGGAACAACTATGGTTAATAACCCGTTATGAAGGCCTTATTTGTCATGGGGGTACCTTTCATGGGGGTATGTTGACCAGCCATGATAATAAGGCTAGGTCGACAGTCGACGGTCGATTTTCATATCCTTTTTTAAGCGAAATTTCACGAAGCCGCGATTTGTTGGGGATTAACTTACCACCGCAATTCTTTTTTCATGTCCCCTAAAAAGGGACTATTTCAATATAGGAAATTACATCTTTCAACTTCCAACCATCGATTTTCAGAGGTTACGTTAGTTTTCCAGGTAGAGTAACCCTTTTTACCTGAAGAGAATCCATTTCCCATAGGATCCACGTATATACCTCATTTTTGTTGATGTTTATAGTACCTGTAGATACATATATCAGTCCCATGGATCCTAGGTCCTATGGGTTTTGGATGACCAATTTCCTTACTTGGAGGATCATCCCATTTAGTAAGTGGTTAATAACCATGGTTAGTAAGTCCCCTAAGTAGGGTTATTCCCCTTGCAAATGGGCTAAATGGCTTATAAATGGGGGTTACTAACCATTTACTAACTGGGATGATCCTCCAAGTATGTTCCCCGTACATAAAACGACCACCGTTTTTTGTTTGGCCAGGTGAGTGTTTTGGCACTGAGCGTTTCGCGGGTGTTGGGCGATTTTGCCTTGCAAACCTTGTCGGTATGCTCAACGGTTGAGACGGTGGTGGATGGGTTGGGACTGGTGAGGGTAACTTCATGAAAAGGTAGAAATACCAGGTGATTCAAGCCGTGAACCTTTTGATCACCTATTTGGAGGTCACCAACAGTCACTCAGCCATTTAAAGATTTTAAAGGGTCTTGAACTTCGCATTGTCATTTATCCCTAGTCTTCCAAATACCTTGTGAGGATCGGTGTTTGGACCCCCAAAAAACTTCCTGAGGGTCGGCCTTTAGGAGGTCCAAACATTTCCTCACAAGGTGTTTGGATCATATTGGAAAACTAGGGTATTATAGGCCATACCATCCATGTATGGTATATCTACCTACATTTGGCGAATTTATATGGTTTTCATGTAGGTAAATATACCAGTCCCATGGATGCTATGGGTAGGCTTAGGAAGATCTTTTTGTCAGTACTACAGCTCGACTCAAACCTACGTCTTTAAAAGCTGCCTGCCTAAACCTCCGAGGTTTCGTAGTTGGGATGAGGCACGGGTCATGGGTCATTGGGGTGCTGGAGCCTTGAGCTTGGAGGATCACACCAGTTCCCAGGAAGTCCAACCACCATTTTAAAATAGGTTGGTTTCCGAACCACCATTATTTTAGTAGGGGTTTATCATTTTCCAAAAGGAACCACCCTTTTTAAAATGGTGGTTGACTTCCAGGGAGTTAGTAAGTGGTTAAAGAAAGACAGCAAAAAGTATTCTTGTGGTTTTTTTGTGTTACTTGCACTGACAGCCCCCCAAAAAAAAAGAATGACATGTTACTTAGCATGGTGTCCCTGTAAGTCAAGCCGACCATTACTAGGTGGTGGTTTTAAATATGTTTTATTTTCACCCCTATTTGGGGAAGATTCCCATTTTGACTTATATTTTTCAGATGGGTTGAAACCACCAACCAGATTAAGATGATAGTCCCTTGGAAGTGTTGCTTTAATCAATGGGCCTTTGAACTCCTAGGGGTGTGTTAGGATGAGGTTGCGGTTTCAATACCTTTTTGCCGAACTTTCATTGTAACGACTTGGGGAGGGAAAATTATCAACTTAAGGAAATTTAGACTTGCCAGCTTCCAGTCGTGACCTCAACTGATAACCCAAATGGATGGAGGTCACTTGACTTAACCCCTTGAAACGGTCATTTCAATTAACCAACCCAAGTTTGAGTCACTGGGAAGAACCTGGAGGTCATGTTGTTGTTGTTGTTGTTGTTGTTGTTGTTGTTGTTGTTGTTGTTGTTGTTGTCGTTGTTTCTATACTTTGATATCTTTATTTGGGTGTTTCATTAAATGGTGGTACCCCCAAACACCCCAAAATGATCATTTTTAGTAGGAAAATCCATGGTTGTTGGGTACCAGCATGTCAGGAAACAACCATTTGGTGTTTGTTCCTGTTATGAGTTACTGCACTGGCAACGATGACCCCTCTCCCGAATCCCAGCTCGGTCCTTTTGAGTCGATAGGATTTTTCGAACGGACCCTAGTGGTGTGCTGGGATATGGATGTAAGTTCCCGATCGAGGTGTTGTTTTTCTCTGAATGAGTTATATAATATATATAATGTTATACCCGGATCTTCCAAGGGGTGCTGCAGGGATGGTAAGGGGTGCCTATACACCATCCCTTAGGGTTCAAACAGCACCGTTTGGAAGATGCTGGTATATTCGTGTGAATTCTACTTTTTGAAGATTGAGTGGGGGCATTTTGCTTTTTAGTTGGCGCACAAAAGTCGTGCAGATGTGCAGATTGTATCCCTGTCCCATGCAGTGAATTTCAAAGATATACACTTACCAAGAAATGGTGGTGATTGTGACAGTGCTCAAGTGGTCACAAAGACCTGGGGAGTAAACCTAGCTCATAAGGTCATGAACTTGAAATTTTGTTTAGGTGATTCTTATTTTCCTACCTTTCAAATTCATCATCACTAAAGCCACCATTTAGTAGGAACAAGGGGCGCCTTACTAACCAAGTTTCTTGCAATATTCCTACTTGGGAACAAGGGGCCCCATACTAACCAAGGATTGAGTAGGAATTTGCCAAGATTCGAAAAAACATATAACCACTTGGCACACCTCAGGGTCCAACAAATCCGGAACACTTGGTCCTCAAGTTTCTTGCAATTAAGGGACCAGAAAAATTCGCAACGATGGATGCCTGGTTGCCTGGATTTTGTTGGATTTTGTTGACCCTGAAACCAACATACAGGTTATTTTTTTATGGAAAATGACTTAAGTTTCTGTTTTGGTACGTAATACTGTAACTACAAATTTGTTGACGTTTGATATGTTGACCTTTGGTTGGTTCCAAATAGATAGGGAAAGTGTAACGACATTTTTTCGCCAGGAATTTCAAGATCCCGTGAGTTGCGCTTCGAACAGCTCTGGGAGTAAGGAGGTACTCGTAGCGTGGCATGGGAAAAAGGGATTCGGGGGCATCCGACATCCAACGGAAAGAACACAACATACAACCAACAACAAACAATCCCATAGGATCCATGTATGGTTTACCTACATGAAAACCATAAAAATCACCCAAATGGAGGTAAATATACCATGACCATGGATCCTATGGGAATAAACAATAAAGGGGTGGTTTTCAAATATTGTTTTTGTTTCACCACTACTGTGGAAAATGGTCCAATTTGACTAATATTGTTCAAATGGGTTGAAAGCACCAACTAGATAACAAATAACAAACAACCCATGACAAGAACCAGCTTAAGGTGACAGGAGGCGTTACAGAAATCACTATCAGTGGATTCTTCGAGAGTTTTTTGGGATTAGCCCATCGAGATTCTTGTTCTTAATCCCAGATTCCGCTTCCTTAATTTTTGTTCCCAAAGGATGCATTGATGACTAGGTGGTAGTTTCAAACATTTTTTATTTTTACCCCTACCTGGGGAAATGGTCCAATTTGACGAGCATATTTTTCAAAGGGGTTGAAACCACCAACTAGATTTTTTTGTGTCCGTTTTTTTTTGTGTTCGTCATGCGTGTCCAGTTGTTGCCTAAACACCTGGGAAACTCTTTTTAGGGAAAGCCTCTATGGCAGAACAGCCCTAAGTGAGCTTACACGCAATTGCACAGATGAACCCATATCATGGGAGGACTGAACTTGATGCACATGGACTCTTAAGTTTGAGTAAATTGCCTTTAATTGATGGACAAACATTCTGTTTACCCGTAACGATGTTCGTTTTTAATATTTCAATGACTTGTAGTGTTCTCAGTGTTTTTGGGCCCAATTAGAAAAAAAACATCTAGAATCTCCCTGCATTGAATTGTGGATTCCCCTCCTAAACTAAGTGGTGCTCTCAATGTGTTGTTTTGATTCTCACCGCGTTTTTTTGGCAAAAATGATCCCAATTCAACTAGCAAACTGCAGTTGATGGAAGAAATCCTGCACCAGTTGATATGGTAGTTTATCCCAGTGTTTACAATGTTTTCTACATCCATTCCCGGTGGTTGGGAATGGGATTTCTTAATCATCAACAGTATGGTTGAAGCAGCCCAAATCTTCACCAGATGTTTCTACCCATCCGTCAGTTTTGTGTGGCCATGATTCAACCAAAAACAGGTCGCGCGCCTGTTCTATCGGCCCATTCTGGCACTACAAGCTATCCACAAGGCAGGAATCTTGCGGAGGTGGGTCTGTAGCAGTTATACATAATATGTTATGGCCCCTCTAAAATGGCCCTTATACATGGGTAATCAGGGTTATAACTTATAACCAGTAGAAGTGGAATTATAATCAATACTTAAAATCTTGTAGGGGCCCACTTTGTGCATGTACTTGGATTTGTTGTTTTTCAGGTGACTTTGTACTTCCTACCATGGGATTCATCCCTCTCCCAGCCACTCAATGCGCGAACTATTTACCTGCGTATTTCATTTGCAATAAACAACACCCTGACGTCGACAAAGAAGTCAAGTTACATTCTAACTTGAGAATACCTCATCGTTGAGAAACATGCTGTGAAACTGATTGGTATGCATCGTTTTAAACATACATTTTGTTTATGCAAATCATAGTACAGTATGTGCCAACATTTTCCCAAAAAAAACAGATGAATGCTTTGGTATATTCCGACTTTGCCACGCTACATCAACAAGACAATATGAAAAACCAACTGTGAATGATCGATTGATCTGTTCGCTGAAAGACTTTTCGATCTGGATGGATGTGGATGGAAACAGTTCCTTTAACGATACATATATATTTATATACAGATATTATATACATTTATATACATAATATTCCCAGCAAACGGTGATTTTATTCCTGGATAGTGATTTTTTCCAAGGGCAGCAACAATTCCCTTAAACAAACATGTTTTGTTTCCTCAATTTTTTGTTTCCTAAAAAAACATGGGACCAACTCTTTTCCCCACGTCATTTTTTCTAAGAGAATCCTGGAGCAGACCAAGGTTGGAGCATACCTATGCTCCACTTTCACCCCCTTTTTTGAAATTCGAGTTGCGGATTTCTTGATCTGTTGGTGATTTTTGGGTCGTTTTGGTATGTTCCCCGGGGTATGTTGGAGACTTCTTTTTCAGTCATCCAAATACCACAGATCCTTTTTTGTCCTGACTGCGGAGGCTTTGGATGGTGTACGTCAATGGCTCTACGAGAAATTTGGCGCAGATAGTCCATGGGGAATCTGAGTGTACCCCAATGCCACCCGCCCCCGAAGAAATAAGGCCTTGTTAATTTAGGCCATATAAGGCCATACGGGATCATGGTGGTTTATAAACCCCTAACTAAGAAGGCCGGCTGTGTCTTCGGGGGGGGAAGCGTGGTATTTGGCCCACCTGGGATGCCGACCTCGACCGACCCGAGTCCCAGTCGATGTTTGACCTTCCACACCTTCAAGGTGGGCCCCTACCAGCTATGATACATAGGATTATAACTCCACTTGTAGGGGTTATAACCCCACTTACCGAATTTGTAAGGCCACTTATGGGGGGTCATGACTTCATTTCTAACTGGCAGGGGCGCACTTTGTAGAGATTTGCCTTTATGTTTTTCTCGGCATGTTTTACCTACCCTGTGATATTGGGGGAGCGATCCAGGTCGCCAGGGATGATGTATTTTCCGTTCCTTAAATGAGAAGCTTTTGAGAACCCCAGAATTTCTCAAAATCACAGGGTGTCGACATGTGTTTCAATTGAGCTGTTATATAACCCTGGTTGGTTGGGTTATATAGGGGATTATACTACCCAATTATATGGGGATTATTATAAGCCATTACAAGGATCCCTATTAAACAACCGGTATAATGGAAAGTAAGAAGGGTTTTTTCGTGGCTCAAGTTTTATCCAGCCACCATTTCAGGTTGGTATTTTATTCCATTTCTGATGACCTGGAAATCTTTCCTGCCAGCTTCTTCCGATTGATCACACAAATATCCAGTTGGACCTTTGGGGAGACGATACTATTGATTTGGAAAAATGGATGCTGCTTATAGATATATCCCATAGGATCCATGTATGGTATGTATATTTACCATAAAAACCACCCAAATGTAGGTAAGTATGCCATGACCATGGATGGTATGGGTATAGTTACTAGTCGGAAGGTAAAGGATTAATGTTGGATCCATAGGGATTATGTTAACGTGCCTGAAATAATATCTGAAACATTCCGCCGGATACTCTGCTGGGATGGGGGTATATGGGGGTGGCTGCGATATGTTTAAAGTGTTTTTTTCTGTAAAAAATGTTAGGGAATCATACAACCACGAGCCGAGCCGGCCCAAAACCCATGAAAAATAACAGGTTTTTGGCCACCTGTAAAGACCAGGCATATTGGTTCCTTTGCCGAGATGGAGTTGCGGGCCAAAAAAGAACAGGAGCGCTTGGAGACCCTTCCCTTGAGGTGCCAGAAGTCACAGCATGGCTATGATGCCTTGCGGTACCCGGTGCTGTTGCTGCTGAGGGGAGCCTCTTCACATGTCGGTCTTTGTCCATTGACAAGGCGGCATACGGCATAGTTGTTGGCCTATGACATTCGGGGTGTTCGGAAATGTGCTGCTTATCAACGTAAGGGGTCTTTATGGCTGCCGCTTGGATTGTTTTTTTCTACGAGCTTCGCATGTTTTTGAAGGCCAAACTATGGCAAAATGTTGGGGGAAACCCTAAACCTCAAACCCTAAAACCCAACCTAACACCCTAAACCCTAAACACCTTCAACCCTCAAACCCAAAACTCTAAACCCTGTGTGAGCCACACGCGTGTTTTGTGGGTAAATATACCGGTCCCAGGGATCCTATGGGTTTAAGATCATTGATTACTTGGAGGATCATCCCATTAAGTAGTGAGTAACCCCCATTTATAACCCCATGAACCACTTACTAAATGAGATGATCCTCCAAGAAGAGATTCAAAATCACAGAAATGCCCTATAAATGGGTAGCTGGGGTTGTAACATTTGTAACCCTATTTAAAGGGGTTATATACCCCCAATTATAACTGCTAGTGGCCCACCTTGAAAATCACATCATTCGATCCATGGATCCATCCGAAAAAAAACAAACCTCTGCCTGGAACTCCAAGGACCACCATCTCGCAGTTCGCTGCTTGTTGTGCAACTCGAGGTCCCGGGCTTTTGGCGAAACCGGTGACATGAATGCTCACTATATACACGTGTTTTGAGTAGGGAGGACTCTTTTGGGGGTTTGACATTCAGCTTTTGTCAATTGATGTGTCATTTCTGCAGATTTTCCAGATGATTGACATGTGAATTTTTTTTTAAGGTCGCCAAGTGATTGGATCCCCAAGTTGGGAGTCACCGTTGCAACCTTTCAAAGAGGTCACGTTTTCACTCACTCACCATCCCAGAAAGGGCACCTGCCTCGCAGAAGTGTCAGGAGTTTTTGGTGTTGAAAATTCTGACCAAAACTTCTATAACCGCAGTTTCCCAAGACCCAGATGTGACCCATGGGATGGGAATATTTACCCTGCCGCCATTTCCCTGGCCATGTTTCATCTTTCATGTAGCTATATCCAGACAGTCTTAGCATCTGGGTAAACATTACCTAAGTACCCCAAGTGGTGGTTTTAAATATTTTTTATTTTCACCCCTACTTGGGGAAGATTCCCATTTTGACTAATATTTTGCAAATGGGTTGGTTCAACCACCAACTAGTTACACATTCCAACTTTGAATCGGGCCCACCTGAACACCCTGAACACATGCTTTGCCAGAGGAGATTCAGGAGGACGACACCTGATGGTCCTGAAACCCAGATTCGACCAGGTTTTTTTTTTTGGAGGATTAGGTGGGCCAGTAGCAGGTATAAATGGGGGGTACTTGGATGTCCATGGTACTTAGTAACTGAGTTATAACCCCTGATATAGAAGTAGGTTACAAGTCCCATAAGTAGGTTATAAACCAACTTACTAACTAGTTACTACCTTCCATGGACATCCCAGTACAACCCCTTCAAATCCGGTTACAACCCCCAACTATCCAAAAAGTAAGGCATTTATGTGATTTTTGGATGTCTTCTTGGAAGATCATCCGATGACTTGTGATGGGTTAATAACTATGCTTAGCCAAGCAAGTCCCCTAAGGATCGGGTTGTGGGACCCCTTCCAAATGTCCATGAACATGGCCAAACTGAATGGGGGTGGCCCTAACTACCGACTCAGTAGCCCCCCCAAAGCCTACATGTTTAGAGGGTTTTTATGGTAAATATCCGGTTTTTAGGTGGCCAAAACAGTTATTGTTCATGGTTTTGGGGGCCCATGGTGGTTAGATCCTCCAAAGTTGCAAACAAATTGGGACTCCAATGTGGCGCACTCGTTGTGAGGCTGGGTCCACCTCTCTCAAGGAGACGGAGAAGGCTCAGGCGCCAACATGGCGGAAAAATCCCTGGAAGTCCAGTTTCACCATTTTCCAAAGGTTACTCTCTGGTAAACTAACATGGCAATGGAAAATGGACCTGTTGAAGATGTATTCTCTATTGAAAATGGGGATTTTCCATTGCCATGTTAGTTTACCAGAGAGTAGTTTAGGAAGCACCATTTTTTTTAGGTAGGGATTTTTTCATCATCCAAAAGGAACAAGTTTGTTTTTTTTAATGGTGGTTGACTTCCAGGGAAGTGTTCATGATTCATCCCTTTTTTCTGAGTAGATAAGAAATCCCGTATGTTTACACCTATACAGTTAGTTGATTTACCTGCATTTGTTTGATGTTTATGGTATTCAAATGTAGGTAAAGATTTTATACGTTGATCCTATGGGAAATGAGAAGTATTCGGGCTTATTTTATGACTGGGAAATCATCAATGATAATGATAGTAGTTCTCTCAAAATGTAAAAGTTTTGCGAGTAAACCAGCTGCAGAGTATTTGTCCGCATTTAGCCTTCCAAAACTGCCATGGGTGTAATTAGAAATGTACCTAATTCAATCATTACCTGAGAACATCTTTTTTACTCCCAGAACCCTTCAATGAATACATCTCGCCGTGGTCACGATTCTATGATGTTTGTATATCTTGGCCAAAACTATATAAGCCGTGTTGTTCAGGCTGGTGAACGGTAAATACAAGTGATGGATTGAACTTTGATTTTCTCATGGGAAGTACTTGTACTCGTCATGTTTTTTTTTGCAGTGAATATCAAACATTCTGAACATCAAATCGGAACCCAACAACAATCACCAAGGGTATATCTCGGCCATGTTACTGAGCGAACGGAGAGGCAGATGCTGATTGCGATTCCGCCCCAGAAGGCGCGGTTGTGTTGTTTTGAAGGGAATTTGTTCAAGGTGAATTTTTACAGATTCTACCATGGGATTCATCACCATTAAACAGCCGTTTGTGAGAACATGTTTGACACATTTTCCAAGCATCATGGCCAAGCAAATTCAAGAATGTACCATAAAAACCAACTCAATGTATATAGGTAAATATATCATAACATAAATGCTAATGTACGGCAACCGGCAACCCCAACAACCTCAACTTGAAGGTCATTGATCAAGCCCAGCAGAACCCTCCCTCAAAAAAAACAGCAAACACTTTCGCACCTGAAAATGGATGCTTGGAAGATGATTCATTTGCTTAAAAGGGGCGTTAAACGGCCTTTTTTTCAGGTGCAAACTTGCTGTTAGTTTGAGAGAGTCTTGCTCTGAATACGGATACTAGGCTTCATGACGGATCTTACGAAATGAGATCCCGGGGGATTCACATGGAAGCCTGGAGTTGTAACCATTTTAAGGGCTATTTATAGGGACCCCCATAACTCAATTTATAACTGGTAGCCCACCGTGTAGGTGCTGTGTTCAAACATGCTTATTAATTTGTTACCCGAGATTCTCCAATTGGACTTATTTTTCAAATGAGTTTCTCAAACACAACCACCTATAGAAAGTACTCCCCCAGAAAACTAACATATAGAATAAGAAAATCACCCCTGTGGAAAGGGAAATCGTCTGAACCAAACCTCCTTTGTAGGAGTTGCTACGGTTAGTTTTCAGGATTACAAAGCCCATGAGTTTGGTACCAATGTCATACAGAGAGCTCCATTTGAAACAAGGTGGGCCCCGGAAAATTAGTAGTAAATGGGGTGAAATTAACCCTTACAGATGGCCGAAATAACGGGGGTAACTGGAGTTATAACCCTAACGATAGGGGCTCCATTTCCCCCCTTTTGGTGATGGGGTTCCGCGTTGCACCATTCGGCAGATCGGGAATTCTATGCTATCGCCGTGAGGGTTCGAGAGGACGCCAAATTTTTCCCGAGGTTTCTGATGGATGTTTGCTAGGGTGCCCATGGAAGTGATGGTACAGTAAGTAGTTATTAACTTGGTTTATTTCACCTATTTAGGGGACTTACAAAAAATTACTTATATAGGGGTGAAATAATCCATTTACTTATATAATATGGGGGGTATAGTCCTGGATCGGGGAAATCCCTGACTTATAGGACATACCTGGATCCTTCGGGTAATATTAATATCAAATCCAAAAAATCCACTGACAAGCTTCCGCTCCATCAACTCCGATGGTTGTGCTGGATACTTAGGGTACTTGGATGTCCCAGGGAGTTTTAGTAAATGGTTAATAACCCCAATATATCCCATTTGCAGGTAGGTTACAACCTATTTGCTGACCATTGATCCTAACTTCCTGGGACATCCTAGTATCTAAGTTCACCACTGGACAAAAAACAACAACGGGGAAAGGCTTGAAGTTGGATCAACGATAGATTTTGAGCATTTTTGTTGGATGAAATAGGAGTTCCATCAAAAACTAAATGGGACCTTTCCAACGGACCCCTAAGTGAGGCGCTAAAGATATTAGATACTCAGGTTTAGGGGTCCGTTCAGTGGGTCCTGTTGGAGATTTCTTGGAAGGGAGTGATGTGGAGGTTGCTTTCCGATAACATGATGAAATAGTATTTTTTATGGTTGGCGCTCAAGTAACATGTCACTGGGGTGGGCCCCTATCAATTATGATAAGGAGAGTTCTGATTAGTAACATGGCAAGGATACATGAAGAATTTGAAGATGTATCTCCCCTTGTGAACATGACACTTTTTGAAGATGTATTTCTCCTTGTGAACCTGATGATTTTCCAGGCAGCTATATTAGTTTGCCAGAGGACCACCTCCAATTAGGGCTGCATCCTTACATCAAATCTCCTGGCTCCGTATAGGTTCCAAAAAATTGCATCTTGGTATGGGTAATGTCTCAAAAATATATACGGACCCCAAAATATGTCAGTGTCCTATCCCATACCATTTATGTATGGTATATTTACCTAATTTTACCTATATTTACTTGATTTTTATGGTAAATGTAGGGAAATATACCATGTATGGATGCTATGGCTATCAACATCTAAAATGAACCATTTTGGGTTGATTTTAGGTTTCCTAATTTTGCCGCACGGGCTGTATATGCATGATATGACATTATTGAATGGTACTCATCTGCACGACATGGTAGATTTCCGATGAGCCATAGCTATAGATTACCCATAGAGGTCTAGACGTCCAAGCAAAGATGTAGCCAATGGGTATACAACAACTTGCAACATTCAAGACAAACACTGGGCATATCTTAGATTAGCCGGACATTCCCTTAGCTCCTTTGAGTTTAGTGGGATTTTATATGTAACCCACTAAGGGTTTAACATTTAGCAGGGGACCTAAGGGTTGCCATGAACACTTTCGCCACTCACTTTGCATCCCCAAAAATCACCCCACCGACCACACAATTGCAGGAGACACTTTCTTCCATACGTGCTGCAGCAGCAGCCTCTGCTCCTGCCGGTGGGGGTGCTTGATAAGTGCCTACACATGTTGAAGAAGATTGTTGAACCAGTGGTTCAACTAATATCAGGGAATTACCGTACCCTTCCTGAAACAAAGATGGCATCTGAAAATGGATGGGTTTTCAATTTTGGAAAGGCTTATTTTCAAGGGCTAGGTTGGCTGTTGGGAGGGTCAATCCGAATTTTTGGTAGAGCCTAAGGATGCAGGTGTGGTCCGAAGACAGGGAATACCCGTTACAAGATGACCAGTTATGAATGGCATATAAATGGCATATAAATACACCTGAGCAATGAAAAAGGGCCCCTGGTTGGTTGGGTTATATAGGGGATGAAATGCTACCCAGGTATATAGGGATTATAATAAACCATTATAAGGATCACTGTTAACCATCCAGTATAATGGAAAGTAGGAGGTTTTTTTTTCATGGCTCACCTTTAAGTAGGGTTATAATATTATGTTATATAATCCCAGTTGCCCGCCTATGTGACCATTTATGGGGGTTATAACTCCATTTATAACTGCTGACGGGGCCTACTTTGTACAGTCCTATTCTGGATATTCTGGGGATTGGGATCCTAATATAGGTCTGGATTCTTATGGGATAGCTTCTAAGGTATAGGTTATAGTTTCAGGCAGTTAACTTTTGTTTGTTTAAGGTGATTTTTCACTTTCCACCATGGCAAATCACCAATCAAACTACCATTTAAGGGAATATATATATATATGGAAAACACCATGTACTATGTTTTTTTTAGGCAACTGGATTGCTGGTTTTAAGGGGTTTCAAGTTGATGGAAATGAACAACAATTTATTTTCCAACCACCTCAAGCAAATCCAAGTTTGAAGGGTGCCTTTGGACCCCTAAAAACCCGTGAAAAAATGATGTTTTTTTTTTAATGTTGTAAGCCTTCAAAATATACAGGTTATAACTCCTAAAAATGAAGGTTGTGGGTTCCCAGTTAGGGATTCCAAACTCAAACTTACACCATGATACATGTTTTTTTTAATTACCTCGTTGCCGATGAAACAGGTAGATTACATACTTCATTGGACGTTCTGCCCTTGGCCCTTGCAAGTAATTATGATATACCAAGAAATCCACGACATGACCTATATCTTGGAAGATTTGACGCATAAAATGGAAGGTCGGCCCCCCAAACAAGATATTTTTATTTATATACATACTTATTCCCTTCATCTCATTCATCATACTCATCATAAAAAAGAGAGAGAAAATCGCCAAGAACAAAGACAACTCCAACATAATTACCATCAGGAACATACCACCCCACCTCCCCAAATGAGAGAATTTTCTTCCATAAACGTTTTTTTTTCTTTTGAACAGGGTTTGGTCATTTTGACAAACCTTCTTCATAAATGACATAGACACAAACCCATACCATCCATGGGACTGGTATATTTGCCTACATTTACCATAAGAATCACCTATTCATGTAGGTAAATATACCAGTCCCATGGATGGTATGGAAACAAATGGATTCCCCAAAAAAAACGCAGGTGGAATTGGAATCACCTCGGTGTTCATCTCAGATGCACTCTATGCTTGGCTCGGCAATGTGTTGCGTTTGCCACAGGCTGCCTCGTGTAGGGTCTTTCGGAGCTGTTTGGGGGTTCTATTCAAAAAAAATCCACACAAGGTGGGCCCCAACCAGTTGTAATTATAACCCCACTTACAGGGGTGAAATAACCCCAGTTCCAAGTTTTATAAGGCCATTTATGGGGGTCATAATCCCATGTATAACTAGTAGGGATCGAAGGAATGGTAGATTTATGTGTATTTCAGGGTTGATTTTTCATGGGTCAATTTCCACACCAAAAAGACATTTTAACCTTTTTGGAAGTTCTGAAGGATGGACAAAAATCACTGTTTTTCCGTTTTTTTTGTGTCATGATTTGTTTGGTTCGTTTAAGAAAGATTGGCAGCGGTCAACCCAAAAATTGTGCAAAGTGTGAGTTTGAAGGAGGTAAGAAGGGGCAACACACACACAAAATGTATCAAAGCGTGCCATGTGTCTCAACATGTGATGCTTGCTGTAGCTTGTTTTGTGTGGTAGACTGTAGACTCTCTATACCTACAATAGTCGGATAGCTAGCAAATATACTGGCTATCTGGCTGGTGATTCCAGCCGTGACCTTTTTGGGATGGTGAAAACGTGACCCTTTTAAGTGGCTGCTGGTGACCTCCAACTAGGGGGTGAAAGGGTCACGGCTTGAATCACCTGGGGATGATCACTCCATTGGAGGATTGGAGAGGTGAACGGACCCTGGAACATACATGGAACATATATGGGTATAGCTACGACTGGTGTACACCAGTCACGTGGGGGGGTACCAGGTACCAGTTTTTCTCCAGTTTTTCGCAGAATTTCTTGAAACTTTTTGAGGAATCACTGCATGCTTGACGGATTTTGTTTTTTCAATTTTTTGACGGATGCTACCATGATAAACCACCATTAAATTACCACCATTTTGGGAGAATATTTTTGGACATTTTTCCATCCACCAAACAGTCGCAAATATATGCTAAACTTTGTGGGAGATTCTCCCTGTCAACTGGTTGGGAAATCAACCGCCGGATGTCTGCAAAATCAACAGTAGTGGCTCGTACAAGGTGGGCCCCTACCAGTTTTAAATCGGGTTATAACCACCATAAGTACGGAAAAACAACCCTAGTTGCCCATTAACAAGGTCATCTATAGATTTTATAGGGGGTTGTAACGACTCCTTTTATAAGGATCCTAGGGGCCCACCTTGTTTTCAGCCTGAAAAATAATATCTGGGAACCCTCCATCTTCTGAAGGAACCAAACTCTAGGGGACGCCATCATCCTTGGCTCAACGGCTGCGTTTGCATCGAGAAAAGACGCAAACGCACACGGCGGCCGTTCCAACAAAAACCACCCGGATCATCCCGAACGCAGCACCGACGACCATGAGAGCTGCTAGGCGTGGGGTGTGGTTCCGGGTGGCATGGCATTTCTTGTGGCCAGTGTGATGATGTTTTTTGGGTGGCTGGGTTATTTTAAGTCCATTTTTGTTGGTATGGGAAGGAATGGGAAAATAAAAGTAATGCGGGGTCATGGTGTATCTTATGGTTTTGGAATTAGTATAGTGGTTGGGTAGATTCATACATTTCATACATTCTGCAGTTCTATCCGGTGTCCATTCACAGGCAGGTCGACCACTAAATGTAGACTTGCTACCCTCTAGTAAACTAACATAGCAATGAAAAATAGACCCTTTGAAGATGTATCTCCTATTAACAATGGTGATATTCCATTGCTATGTTAGTTTACTGGAGGGTAACATCTTACGCTCAGTATAGATGAGACTCGCATCTACTGAGCTGATGTCCAGTCAACTCACCGACGCAGGGTTCCGACTTGACGTGATTGTCTGCACCAGAAAATCAGGTCAACCAATGGTAAACTAGGTGGTAGTTTCAAATATTTTTCATGTTCACCCCTATTTGGGGAAGATTCCCATTTTGACTAATATTTTTCAAAGGGGTTGAAACCACCAATCAGTAAATATTCAGTAAATTGGTTGTTTGGGGCCCGGTGGTTTGGGATTCTATGGGTAACCCGAAGTACCCATCCCTTTCATTTTCCGGGATCCGTTCAGAATCCAAACGACTAATCCAAAGCACCAACTTGCCATGAGCGGCAATTAGTTGATCAAGGCACTTGTGATATCAGCCTTGTTGAGGCAACCTGGTTGTTACATGTAATTTGGTCAAATTATAGTGACCTCACACAGCCTGGGCCCCCCAAAAGGTAGCGTTCAGGAAGTGAAATCCCCTTATTTGAGAGAAACCTAGGTTGGTGAAATATTACAATTTGGCCTGATGTAATTGGTAATTACTGTTGACTGTCCTGTTGGAACTCATTGGGTTGATAGTTGTGCGAATTACTGGGTGAAATAATCCTAACATACCCCATTTAGAAGTGGATGAAATAGATCAGCAGTTATATATACCCAAATGCTTCATGGGACTTGGAATATTTACCTATATTTGATTCAAATTTACTGGTAAATGCAGATATGCAGGTAAATATTCCAGTCCCATAGAGCATATGGGATATACAAACATTGATCGCATCAGATCCGAGTTACACATCCTATGTGTATATATATATATATACCTGGAACTTGTTTGTCCTTTGTTTTGGGGGTTGAACCCTCCAAAAGAAGGCCTTTTCCAATCAAAACTAAGGGTCGTCATTTGGGTTCTAGGTATATAACATATATATATATATACATGATCTCCCGGAAATCTCTGGAGGAGTCCGGAGGCATTTATTGGGAAGTCTCTAAAATCAAAAGGTATGAGTCGATCGGATGGCTTGTTTTTGTGGGGGTTCTGATTTCCTGCAGTCATATCTTGAGAAGGGCTTCTTACCCCCGATTGATTTGTGAGACTACGCCTTACTTTCTGAGACGCCGTTTTAAACTTTCAACAGAAACCCCGTCTCGTCATATCTTTGGGAGTTGGAAATATATACTCGTACCTTGGGGATGAGCAGCGACCAAGCGGCCCCTGATCATTTGCTGTATATGGGGGATTACATTACCCATGCTATACAAGGCTTATGATAAGCAGTTGGTCACCATGGTTGGTTGGATTTTTTTCGGAGATGTTACTACCCTGGGATTATATTATCAATGGAGTTTCCTGGTTCCCTTTATAGGTGGTAGGTAGCATATAACATATATAATGACCCAATTAGCAATATATAAGTGGTATATAAGTGGTATATACTGCCAATTGGGTGATTACATATCACCGATCCCACCTATTAAGGGAACAATCGAAACAGCTCTTTGATATTAAGCCATGAAATTTTCGGATCCTGGAACCTCAACCATCTAAGACATCTCCCAAAGGGACCCACGGGTTACGGACCCCGAAAAAACCTGAGTATCCAATAGCTCGATCGCAACTTACTTAGGGGTCCGTTGGTAAGGTCCTATTCAATTTTTGATGGAAGGCCAACCAGGATTCCATGGTTCATGTCATCAATCGACGGGTTTTTGTCAGAGCTGCTAGGAGCCTGAAAAGCGGCCAGCCACCTGGAGAACAATAGCTGAGTGGTGGTTTCACAGATTTTTTATTTTCACCCCTATTTGGGGGAAGCTTCCCATTTTGACTAATATTTTTCAGATGGGTTGAAACCACCAACCAGAAAAGGTTTTTTTTTTGTTTGGAAAACGACGTTCCGAAACGGGGAAATTTCACCACAGTTGTATTGATTGTAGTGTTTTGTTACGGGAGGTGAGTATGGATTCTTTTTTAATGCAAATTTCTGGAGGGCTCTCCTTATTCCTTCAGTTTTTGCTTTTGAATTGTAAAGGCTTCTCGGGTGTTTTCTGGGGAGGAGTAAGTGGTGAACTTTCGGGTTTGTTTGGGAGAAGGTTTTTGTCGGGAGCAAACCCTAGTCTTCCAAATACCTGCTCAGGTTTAGTCTTTGGGAAGGGTTTTTTGGGGTCCAAGTAGCTCCAAAAACAAGGTGTGACTGGAAGCTTAATAGGAAACTTGATTAGGAAGATTGGGGTTATCTGCAAAAATGCAAGGCGTGACTGTGCTTTCAAGTATTCTTATGGGAATATAAGGGTACCCCCCTAATGGCAACCCCTCCAGAAAATAAGGCCTTATTAGGGGGATTACTAAGGGACAATGATGGGTAATAATCCCTCAATAAGGCCTTGTTTCTTGGGGGGATTGGCATTGGGGGTGTACCCTTTTTCACCCTGGACCCTGGGAAAGATTTAAGCTTTGGCGAACATGTTTTTTTGGAAATGAATACATCCCCCAGGATTCCATGTATGGTATATTTATTTATGGGTTTCTTTTTATCGGATCAATGTAGGTTTATGGGCATCAAAATTATCAACAGGATTGAATCTTAATCTATTTTAGGATCGGGAATCCCAACATAAACTGATCTAGGTGGAGGTTTCAAATATTTTTTATGTTCATCCCTATTTGGGGAAGATTTCCAATTTGACGAGCATATTTTTCAGATGGGTTGGTTCAACCACCACTAGTGATTCATTTGCCACTGTTATCCCGAGACCCTGGGGGGTAGATCCAATCGCTACCTGGACCTCAGGAAAGGTCTTCCACTGCTGGCGGACCGATTTAGCACAGGCTGCACGGACCCGCTCCCACCGTTGGGGTTGCACACCGCGTGTTTTTTTGGGGGAGAAACACATGTTGCAATGAACAAAAAACCGGGTTGTTTAGGTTATATAGGGGATTCCCAGTTATATGGGGATTACTGGATCCCTATTAACAAACCAGTATACTGGAAAGTAGGAATTGTTTTTTTTTTCGTGTCTCACACATTTGTTTTTTTTTGGGGGGGGGTTACTTGATGCTGAAAACTAACCCAGGTCCACTCAATGAGTACGGTTTTTCTATTAACCTACAAAACAGGGTAGTATATGGGCTTTGCATGTATATAGCATCCATTTTTTTCGTATATTTACGCACATTTAGGTGATGTTTATGATATAAATGTAGGTAGATACCATAGATTTTATTCCTATGGCTACTTACCTTCCCGTTAAGAAATGGTCCCTATGTCAGGGGACATGTTATCTCCGTCATTTTTTGAGGGGGTATAGGGTCAGGCCTAGCGACTTGACCTCCGATAGAATGAGAGGTCGTTAATTTTCAAATAAAATGTAGCCATATGAAGGTTTCCTAAAATGGTGGGTTTCCCCAACAAACCCATGGGTTTTCCCTACTCAAAATAATGTTTTTTGGGGGGTGTGAAATGGGGGTACCACCGTTTAAGGAAACACCCATGTTGATCCCCCACAGGAAAAGTGTATTTGTTTGGAGACAACAGGATATGATCAATTCCATATAGAGGCCATAGAGGTACATGGATGTCTTAGACATTGACATTATCTGACACAATTAGTGGATGCTCAGAGTAGCAAGAAGCAGTCTTGACTTTGAAGCGGCTTACCAAACCTTCATGACTGATACTTGGAGGATCATCCCAGTTGGTAAGTAGTCAGAAACCACCATTTACAAGCCATTTAGGCCATTTGGAAGGGGAACAACGCTATTTAGGGGACTTGACAACCATGATTATTAACCACTTACCAGTCATGGGATGATCCTCCAAGTAGGGGACCCCCCCAGTTTGGTTGTGGCATCCACAGCTCAGTTTTTTAGTAGTGAATTGGCCCAGCATTTCCGAATGGTATTGTTGTACCAGTGAACATGTGAAAAAATACTGGGATGTCCTGCTGGTACTTAGTAAATTGATTATTTCACCCCTATATAAGTAGGTTGGATACATCCCCTAACTATGTTATAAATAAACCAACTTATTTTTGCCGATCCTGAACCGATCACTTCCAGCCGGTCCACCCGATATCGTAGTGATGGGGAGTATGCCCTCCCGAAAAGTTAAAAAATGGCGGGTGACCCTACGTTGGGATGTCCTGTTGGAAGATAGGATCAATGGTGAACGGATCAGTGGGTTATAATCTATTTACTAACCACCTGGAACGCCAAGTGTCCTATTTTTTTAGGCAACTTTACCCCTAAAACCAGCAACTATTGCCTTAAATATAGGGCCCTTGGCTTTCCAGGCATTTACCAACTTCCAACGGGACATCCAAGTAAACATGATTTGTTGTTGGCGGTTTGAAGCCGGATAAGCGTTTTCCATCGTTTTCCTGGGGCCGAGGAGCCAGGGTGATTAGTTCCTTGATGTTTTCACATCCTACTTGGATGTCACGTTGGAATTCAGTAAGAGGTTAGTAAATGGATAGTAAATGGGTTAGAATTTACTTATGAATGGGAATCAAATGGGATATGTTAGGTTGTAATACAGATTCATCCTAAGCTTTGATCCTAACTTCCTGGGACATCCCTACGTAGGGTATCTATGTTCACCACTGGAAAAAAAAACACAACAACTCATGGGGGGCTTGAAGTTGGATCAACGATGAGAAGGGAGCAACATTGTTTGATGAAATACCCTCCTGGGAACTAACATATTCACTACGTAGGAGTTTCAGGTACCTAAAATGGAGGTACTGAACCTTATAAGGCCATTTTGGGGATGGGTTTTCCCTTACATAAGCCGTATCCATACAGCTTATATAGGTGAGGATTCCTCCATTTTAGGTACCTGAAATGTCTGGTGACCATATCCCGCCTTTAAAGGCACTTTCAAGTCGATGATGATTTTCCGAACTTTCCCGTTTGGTGGGATATGGATGTTAGTTCCCTGGAAGGTAGTCGAGTCTCGAGAGACTCTTCAAGTCGGGTTTCTTTGCAGGTAGTACCACGGCCAGCGAAAATGACACGCTCGACGATGTGCAGGCGGAGTGAAAATTCCCAGGGTCCACTCAGTGGGGCTGGTGTATTTGTATAAGATAATATAAATATAATATAATATTTATGCAGGTATATGTACCAGCACCTTCAAAGGGGTGCCAAATGGTTCCTAAAGGGTATCAATTCTCCATCCCTTAGGGTTTAATTGGCACCCCTTTGAAGGTCCAGGTATATATATAGGGTCTATATATATATATCTAACATACCTACATTTACCTCACTTGGATTTGTTTTTGTTGGTGTTTTTTTAACAGATTCTACCATGGTAAATCACCAATAAACCAGCATGTGGGGGCAAGTTTTATTTTTTCCAACCACCAAACAAGCAAATCCAGATGTTTTTAAATAGACCATACGTTCAATGCCTGGGTTTAAGTGGATTTTGTTTAAAACCAATAGTTTTAGTCGTCATTATTCCCCTGCAAAAAAGGACTTGCTACTCCAAATGTCCCTGAACTTGGGGGGTTGCTAGATATCACCAAAACCCGTGGTTTACTTGGATGTTTCAGCAAGTTAGGATCGACGATTAGGATCAGTGGGTTATGAGCCAGATATAATGAATGGGGTATATTGGGGTTATGGCCAACTTAACGATACTGTTGATGTTTCAGAATTCCGCAAATCACTCACCAGTTGAGGGATTTATTTGCCATTACAACTTACGTTTTATACATCCGAACGGTGGTTGGGAATGGGAATTCTGAAGCATCAACAGTAGGAATGATTATCATCCTGCCTGAGTGATTTAATCAGGACAGTCATCATCACAACACTGTGGAGGGGTTGGAGGGTGTAGCCAAGCGGGTAGATACACTGAGATGTAGAGAATTGGCGGAGATGTAGATCACAGGAAGCAGTAAACTACCAAGATATTGGGAAAAATCAAACAATGCTAAATGCAGTATGTATGATGATGATTTGGATGGAGTTGTCCTTTGAAATATTTAATATTTCATGTGTTTGGGTTGATGATTTTGAGCAACCCCCCCTGACATGGATGGTTCCAAAAAACAAGAAACAAAGTCGCCGGTGCTGGGCAGGGAGCTACTGTAAGTAGCTGGGGGTATCTAAAATCCTGTCATAGTAGGGAGCTACGAAGCTATTCCCCGGGGTTTGCATCAGCACATCTTAGTAAAGGCCTTGTTTCTTGAGAAGATTACACCCCTGAAGTTCAACAGCTCGCCCCTGAAAAGTGGTGGTTGGAAGACTACTTTCTTATTGGGAAGGTAACTTGTCAGGGGCTATGTGAAACTTCGGGAGGGTATCGAAAATGGCAATGAATTCTATAGTTAACGCGAAGAAATCAACTCCTCTCCTGGCTCAACTAGTGGAAACTAAAGGTTGACAACGAAGAGTTATCCAGTTGTTGGTGTTGGTTACAGAAATTAGTTTTCTTTACCCTTAGGCATTAAGTCATATTTCTTTAGATTCCTATAGAAAATAATCGCGACGTGAACTACGAAAAGATGGAAGAAAACCTGCATCACCTGGGATATATATATATATACATATACAACCGTATGAATACTGGGATTTCTTCCACCAACAGTATACACCTCCGAAATGCACACGATTTAACTTCCATTACCATTAATCACTATATCCATTACCATTCTCACTAGGTGAAAAATAGATCTCTAAGGGCTCACATAAAAAGAAATGCAATGATACAATTTGACCAGTTTCATTTTTCAAATCAATCCCATTGCATCAATGTATGGTATATTTAACTACATTTCCCATAAAACCAACCAAATGTTCAATTGTTCAACCACCAGATCAAACGACTTACAAGGTGGATGAGCCAGGCAGCCGTGAATTAGCAAAGCGGCTGCGGCTAAGGGGAATCTCAGGGGACCCCCCTCAATGCTACTCCAACAAATACGACCTTACTTAGGGATTGTTACCCTCCCCGAAACTGACATAGCACCTGAAAATGGATGGTTGGAAGATTAGTTTCCTTTTGGGGTAGCCTCCTGGCAGGTGCTATGTTAGTTTGTTACCTTAATCATATCCCTTTGTACGGCCTCATCGAAAAGTATGATTTTGAAGCCTTGCACGAATATGTGTCTGTGTGTCGGAAGCTGGTGCCTGTACCTTTGATTGTGGAGTCCATTTTGTTTTTAGATTTTGAGCGAAACACATGTTAAAAAGGGGCTAAACAAGGGATAATGGAGACAAATATCCTCTTAAGAAGCCCGTATTTCTGGTGGGGGTAGTTTTCAGGGGGGGGTATAGTTGGCCCTCGTGCCATGATGATGATCATTGCATCATCCAAGTACCCTAAGAATCCAGATATGTCCTAAGATTTCGAGATTTCCCCTATATTCCTATGACCACCAGGGATGGGATGTTTCGACCATCAATCCTATGAGAAATCGGGGTAAGGGTCTGGATTCTTAGGGGTACTTGGAGGATCATCCCAGTTAGTAAGTGGTTAGTAACCCCCATTTATAAGCCATTTAGCCCATTTGAAAGGGAAATAACCCGATCTTTAGGGGACTTACGATCACCATGGTTATTAACCACTTAGGTCCGTCATGGGGCCCGATCCTCCAAGTAAGGCTACCATCGATTGGTGTCACTTCCCCTGCTAGCCGCCAGGAGTCATCTCAACCAGCTTTGCCTCCTTTACCACCGGTTAGTAAAACTGCACAGGTTCCGATGCCGTTCAAAACAACACTGGGGGGACATGATGGCGTTGGTACGTACCATGGGTCGCCCCTGGAAACCTACATTTTTGGTGGGTTTTTATGACATTTTATGGTAACTTGGTTTTTAGGTGTCCAAAACCTGTATTTTTTCCATGGTTTTGGGAGCTCATGGTACATACATGTTTCTTAGTCATAAAAGATAACACCTTTTTTAAAGGAAAAGCTCTCAACTACTTTCCACAAAAAAGAGTCCTCCTATTTTCCATTATACTGCTTGGTTTTTTTGGGGATCCCGGATCATAAGGGGGTAGTATTTCATCCCTTTTTTAAAAGCAAATCACCAGGGGCCCATTTTTCATTGCTTAACCTTCCACAGAAAAAAACAATGCGAAACCTCAGACAGAATTCCAATTACCACCAGGAAGACATGAACATGTCCTTACTAGGGTGTCCATGGAAGCTAGTAACTAGTTTGTAAGTTGGCTTGTAAACTATTTATCCTATTTAGGGAACTTACAACCTAATTATATGGGGGTGACATAATCCATTTACTAAGTACCATGGACATCGCTGTACGTATCACTTTCAACGTACGTGTGACTTTTCATCCTCCATCATGGAGCTGCTACCAGCTGCCTCCCAAAGGGCTGACGATGCTGACGGCTGACACGCCCGGTAGTCATGAAGGGACAGGAACTGGTGCGGCGCTACCGCAGTCCTAAAGCGGTACGCAAGGCGATAGTAACATGAAGGGCCTACAACTAGTCCACTTTTACAGAAACCAGGGCTTCTCGGAGTTCAAGGCACGAACTGCAAAACCAAAAAACTCAACTTGTCTTGGTTTTCTTCTCGCTTCTGACAGATCCGAAGGGTGCTCAAAGTGCACAACTACAGCAAGAGTCGAATCAGTCAGCTGCTGAAGCTGACAAGTCCGCAGGCCGATGATGTTGAGGATGGACAATGAATTTATGTTTCCAAATTCAGACATCTTCACACTTTCAACGGATGTCTCAGGATGTTCCAGGATACTGGCATCAACAAGCTCTCAAGGACGTCCATACGGTAGGAAATTGAAGCAATGGACGAAGCCTCTGACTATGCTTCAATGATTCCACCATTCGTTGCACCAAGAAGCCCGACCCGTTTGACTATGTGCTGAAGGACAGCATGTCGGATGTAGGTGTAAGAGGATGTGCTAGACCAGGATGTGTCAACCATGTGCTAGATTAGGATGTGTCAACCATGTGCAAGGGACAATGAGATCACAGCTCATATTTTTGGGATGGGCCAAGATTGCATCCAAGTGATCATTGCGCCGGGAGAACCCTTTATCTTGGCCGGAGCATTAGAGAGCCAATGGGAGATTGCAGCAACCACAGTCCTCAGATTTCATGAACCCCCTAAGATGGGGATTTCCGTGATTTACTCACCTTTTGGACTAGGTGGGACCCGAGCCAATATAACCTTATAAATGGAGTGAAATGGGGCCCCAACATATATAAATGGCCGAAAGTAAATGGGTAACTGGGGTTATACCGTTGTACCCTCTATAAGTGGATCCTGTACCTCCATGTATAACTGTTGCCCACCTTGTGTAAACACCGGTCGAATATGATTTCTTTGTTGAGACTGGAACTGATATGTCTATGGCTAGTCCACTCTTTTCTTGCCGGTTCAAGTGCCCAACCCCAGAAATAGTTGGCCTTATGATCAGGGCTTACGAAAACCCATTTGTTCCCTTAATAAGGCCGGCTATTAAGCCCTTGTTTGTAAGGGGGGGTATGTTGGGGGGTGGTAGGTTAGTCAGTAGTACGATGGTTAGTGGGAGGAATACATTTTATATACACAATCCCAGACACTGAAATGTAATGATAGTTTTTTGCTGCATTGGCAAATAGATGATGCGGTGAATTTTTAAGGAATCAATAATGTTGATATGTACTGTATATCTCATAGACCCGTACCTTCTACGGATCCCAGTGTATACCTACATTTACCCCCTAAAGTACCCAAATGTGGACTGCCAATAGACCATCCCTATTGAGTGGACCTGGGTTTGAGATTTCTCATTTTGAGGCTATAAGGTAGGCACCAGTTACATATGGGTTTATAATCCCTATAAATGGCCGAAAATAAATAGGTAGCTGGAGTTACAACCCCACCCTGCCCGAAACTAACATAGCACCTGAAAATGACCCCTGGAAAAGGAGAATCCTATTGGAAACCATCATTTTGAAGTGCTATGTTAGTTTTAGGGAGGGTACTTCTAGTGGTAGGGGCCCACCTTAATTTTCCGGGATCCGGACATTTCAAGTTCCACACCACAAACATCTTCAAGAAGGAACCCCAAGGGACCTTAAATTTCTTGGAGGGTACCTGGTCACAATTGTTCCCAAAATATGACCCCATATTGTCATGTACAACCATTACATAACCCATGCATAGGTGGTATAGGTTGGTATACATCTATGATATTTTTCCAAAAATACACAATTTTTCCCGTTGAAAAATTGGAGTTTGTAGGGGGAACTGCATCCTTACAGGTGATGAGTGGTTCATACCTGTATATATGACTGGAGTTTTTTTTTTTATATATATTATACCACTGGTATATATGTGAGATATATAGAAATATACAGGTGATGAGTGGTGCACCGAATGTGACTGGAATATATATATATATATGCATATATATATATATATATGTATGATATATATATATATGCCGCTGCCTAGCAATTTACCCATAAATTTCAGTCATTCATGTAGGTAGATATTCCAGTCCCATGCAGCATGTGGGATATGAATCAATTTTTTATAGTTTACTGATGCTGATTCAAAATGTAGAGGCCTGTAGTGTTTGAGTACAGTTTTCACCTTTCAGACCTTCATCTATGCGGATACTATCCTGGAAGTGCATTACAAAAGACCCATGGGAAGTCAAAAAAAGATCTTCCATCAGTGCCATTTGGGGGTTTCCTAAAACGGTACCCCAAAACCATGAATTTTCCTACTAAAAATGATCATTTTGTGGTGTTTTGGTGGTACCGCCATTTGAGGAAACACCCATATGTTAGTTCCAAAATTATGTTTCCCTAAGAATCCAGACCCTTCCCCGATTTCTCATAGGATTTTTTTCGGGTGCCAATCCCAACCTGAGAATGGGAAGGTACGTAGAAGTAATCCCCTTCTGCCGGACATACCTGGAGTCTTAGGGTTTGAGCATTTTCCTTGCCCAGTGGACTTCATGGACAACCTCCATTGACCCCTCCAGGATACCCCCATGTTAGCCAAGTGTTGAGCAATGAAAAAGGGCCCCTGGTTGTTTAGGGTGTATAGGGGATTATACTACCATAAACAAGGATCCCTATTAAACAACCACTAGAATGGAAAGTAAGACCGGTTTTTTTCGTGGCTCAGCTGATGTTAAAGCCCCTAAGGAGCCCTTTAAAAGGGGGATATATCCAATAAGTTTCCACTATACAAGGTGTATATGGGGTTGATTATTCAGCGTCCCCCACCATCCCAAGAGTACCTCCATTTTCCCTATGAGCCAGGCACCACCATCGAGGGTAAGTTCTTTGCCACGAATGGAGAAGGTTGCTGGAGACAAGGAGTCGGTCCGTGTCACATAACGTCGGTGAAACTGCGTCATGTACCATTAGAAACCTAAAACCTGAAATTTTAAAGGGGTAATTTCACCCATCTTAGGGCCTAAATCATTTATTTTTTCATGGTTTCTGGGGCCCAAAGGTATTAAAATTGATACACCCCCGAGAACTAAAGGTACCAGTGATGAAATGGTCGTGGGAAGGATGTATCGAAAATGATGATAGCATTCACCCAGATACACCATCACCATGGAAAACTAACGACTGGAACCTGAAAATCACCCTAAATTGAAAATGAAAATCATCTTCCGTCCACCTCCATTTTTGGGTTCCATTTTAGTTTTCGGGGGTGTAATTCTGGTAAAGGGAAATACCTGACTCCTCCAACAATGGCCTAGAAAATTTGGTAGTTGAGGAATTATGGCATTACCTTAAGAATCCAGAGTAGGATTGATGGTCTCAATCCAATCCTCAGAATAGGCTTGGATTGGGGTAATGCCTCTAAAATAGGACGCACCCGCATCCTTACCCATAGGGTTGGTGTATGGTATATTTACCCACACTTGATTAATCTTGAATTAATTTAAAATGTAGGTAAATATCTTATTCATAGTTGCTATGGGTTAGGGTACGACACTATGTATCATTATCTTGTGGGATCCCATATTTATTTCCTATCTTTCCCAAGTTTTCCACAAAGTGATCTGGGAATGATGTGTTGTGTAAGTGACGTATCTCCCAAGACGGAGACAAGTCATGTGACTAGTCACTCTGAACAGGTGAGCCAGGAAAAAACCCGGCCTTACTTTCCATTACACTATTTATTTGATAGGGATCCGGGATCCTTGCAATTTGAATTGTTTATTATAATCCTTATATACCAGGGTAGTTTTTTCGCAACCAGGGGCCCTTTTTCATTAAAAATGGTGGAGTAAGTATCAGAATGGCCAGTGATTTGATACTTTTTCAAAATAAATGACAACTACTATAGGATGTCCCGTTGGAAGTTAGGATCAATCCCTAAGAATCCAGGTATGTCCTAAGAAAGGGATTAACCCTACAATCCTATTGTGGGGATGGGATTGGGACCATCAAACCTACTCTAGGGAAGGGTATGGATCCTTAGGGAATGATTAGGATCAATGGGTTATTTCAATTACCTGTACATGGGATAGATTAAGGTTATAACCTACTTACTAACCATGTACTAAATTCCTGGGACATCCAAGTAGGTCGTGACACTTCACATATTTGTTTGAGATTTCACACCGAACCTTGGGGATATGATCCAATTTGACTACAGTAATATGTTTCAAGTGGGTTGGTTCAACCACCAACTAGACAACTTGGATTGTTTTTTTCAGATGATTTTTACGGATTGGGATCCCATGGAATTCATCACCATGAAGAAACCCACCATTTGAGAGAATATGGTTGGAACTTTTTCCACAGATCTTTAGCAAATCCAAGACAATGAGGTTGCCAATTCACATTCATTGGGATTTAAGGGGCAATGAAGAACTTCTTAACCCCCTGTAATTTCTGGTTAATACTGCCTCATTTTGGTTGGAAAACGTCCTTCAATTCCCATTCGACACACCCACGGAGTGATTTGAGATGTGTGGATATGAGAACTCGAGCCATCTTGCGGAGATGAGTGACTTGGAGATCACGGCAGAATGCCGCCTCCTTGAGGCATGTGGAGATGGCTATCGAGGAGTGGATAGCCACGGCCGCCTCCCCCAATGCTGCCCCCTTCCCCACCTCCAAGATCCGCGCCACCACCGCTGGCCGTGGATGTGCCGGGCCAATACTCCGCCGCCACTCGTGGCCCTGAATTTGCAAGACTTGAAAGCAGGGAGATGGAGCCTTCGCAACTTTGACGCCATGTCAGATTTGATGTGTGTTTGTCGGGTGCGCAACTACAAATTAAATGTAAGGATGATAAGAAGCCATTACTGCAGGAGATTAACAAAACAGTACACCATGATCATAATCCCAAACAATCCAAGCCCCTCTGTTTGGAATACTAGGTGGTAGTTTCATCTAGTCTTGAATGTTCAACCTGAAATTTGGTATCAGATTTCCAATTTGAACATTTTTCAAACTGTTTCCAAACCATCACCTAGGTGGTTGTTGATGGTTGTTGTTGGGGTGGGGGTGGGGGGGTGATCTTGTGTGGGTATAAGAGTCCATAAGATTTCCATGTTGAACATTATCTTGGATTTGTTTAAGGTGATTTGTCATGTTTTACCTTCGTAAATTACCACTAAACCACCATTTGGGATATGTTTTTTTTTCATTTCCAACCATTCTAAGCAAATCCAAGTTGTGTTTTCTTTGCAAAGAATGGGTTGAGCATCCCAAAGTTTTGACCGCCGTACCTCCATTGGCCATCCATCGCCAGTGGTTTTTGTTGAGGACTCGGTGCCCTTTTATCATCGCCGCTCTTTCGTAGACGACCTGCGATTGGAACGAGAGGTGCCGTTGTCAAAATCAATGTGATGATTCAGTGGAACCAAAAACATACACTCCATGGGAGGAACGGTGTATTTCCCTACATGAATGGTTGATTTTTACCGTAAATTAGTAGGTAAATATATACCATATGCATGGAATCTAGGGGAAAAACATGGCTTGTGTGGATTACTAGATGGATCTACTGTAGCTGCTCTTTTTACCCCATAGTCATCACCCCGGTTGTCGGAGTAAATCTTCATATCCAACATAGGGGGCGTTTTTTTTAAACGCGAATCTTTGGGAAATCATCCAATTTTTGACTAAAATGTTTTAGATGGGTTGAAACCAACTAGCGATTGTTTGGGTGTAGCTTTTTGGTGGTATGTTCTACTACCCTTGGTTATAGGGATTAGTACACCTGGGATGTATAAAACCTTGTAAACAATGGGATAAACAACAAACCTCAACTGGTGATCGCCAGATTTCTTCCTTCAAGTGTATGACTCATGAGAATCCCTCACCGGAAGCATGCAGAGGTTTTCAGGATTGACATTTTAGATGGTGAACATCTCAAGTTGTAGGCTCTCTGGAAAAGGAGATCCGTTTTGGAGACTTCAGTATCCAGGTGATTCAAGCCGTGACCTTTGTATTCCCCTGTTGGAGGTCACCAGCACCCATTTAAAGGGTCACTAAACCATCCCAAAAAGGTCACAAAGAATTGCCAGGATCAGGTTCTATCTTAAACTTTGGGGGCATATGTTGTTTCTCATGTACACTTGAGAGATGATGGATGTTGAGTGTATCTACCTTTGGACCCCAAAACCATGAAAAATTAAGGTTTTAGGCCCTCAATATATGGGTCATAACCCCCCAAAAATGAAGGTTTTAGGTTCCCCTGGTATCCCTTGGCATCCAGTCATACGTAGTCAGAGATCTCTGATATGGGGAGTCCTTCATCACCTCCGATACGCATGGAGAAGTTGAGCCAGGATCCTTAGGGTATATACACTCCCGAAAAAAACGAACAGTTCGCCCCTGAAATAGACCAATCACAAAAAGAAACGAGGATTCCAAGCATCATTTTTTTCAGGTGCTACGGTTGATGGTTCAGTTTTTTTTCTGCGAGCATCAGTTGATATGGTGAATATCTTGTTAAATTTCGGGGTTCATAGTGTTTCCAAAAATAGGGGTACCCCAAAATGGATGGTGAAAATAATGGAAAACCCTATTAAAATGGATGATTTGGGGGTACCCCTATTTTCGGAAACATCCATACATCCCAGGTGGTTAGCCGGATTGATTTCTGAAGCCATCTTAGTTTTCAGGGAGATTGATCCCTCCATCTGTACCCCAAGTTTCACGACGGGGTTTTGGATCGGAAGGCGCTGGACAGCACAGCCAGTGTGGGCTCCTGGGAAAATCTCACGGCCTTTCCAAGAAAGTGATATTTGTGAAAATTGGAAACCTGGCCAGGTGATTCAAGCCGTGAGCTTTTTTTATCACTTGGTAAAGAATTGCTGGTTGGTGGTTTCATTTTTTTAAAAACCCCTATTTGGGGAAGATTTCCAATTTGACGAATATTTTTCAGATAGGTTGAAACCACCAACCAGAATTGATAACTCCAAAAACACTACAGCCAATGCCAGTTAATTACCAGTTGATTTTTCAAAGGGACCTTGTGATTCACTATAGTCTGAGCTTACCAACAACCTTTGAAAGGCTTAATCAAGAATACCTAACCCTAGTCTTCCAAAATCCCCAAATACCTTGTCAGTAGGTATTTGGACCCCCCGGAGGCCTCCTCAGGAGATGTTTATGGGTTCAAACACCTACTCACAAGGTATTTGGAAGACTAGGGTAAGAGATCACAATACACAGTTTTATGTTTTAAGGAGAAAAAAATCACAAGCCTCTCTAAGGATCCCTATCAACCAACTATTATGTTGCGACTTCTCAGCTTCCGCCCTTTATCAAGACAGGGCTTTGAACAATGCTCATGTGAGCAGTGAGCAACAATTTGTTGGTTGGGTTCTTTAGGGGATGAAAATTCTACTATCTTTGGTGGGGACTATGATATCCCATGAACTGGGAATCTCGTCATAAACCAGTATTTCACAGAGTATACTAAATCTCCAAGATAAATTTATAGGCAATTTATAGGGATATCCGGGATAGCCATGTCAGTGAAGAAGTCTTTTTGACCAAACACAGTAATTCTAACCTGGTTGTTTGTTGGTTCCCGTAAAAGGTGGTAGGTGGGGATTATATACATGTAATATAATCCCTCAATTGGCAGTATATACCACTTATATGCCACTTATAGTCCTTGCCTTCTGGGGGGTTATATGCTACCTACCACCTTTTTGGGAACCATTGATATGATGGAAGGTATCAAAGCTTTCAGTAACTGCTCATGTGACTCCATAGACACCCCAATGAACCCTACGTTCATCAGCCCCCCAGCTGTAAACGGGTATAACTAGCATAGCTATAGGACCTAAGGAATAAATAATGGCTCAAGTAGGCATCCGACCCGACAAAGGGGTGAAAAAATCCCAAGAGATTTCGACGGGGGGCAGACAAGGAAATGCTGCCCCCAAAAAAACAGTGATTTACCAGGGGGATTTATAACTGTGAATGGGGTGGAAAAGCTTACCTATATACCCTTGGACCTCAAAACCATGAAAAATGAAGGTTTAAACCCCCCCCCATATATGGGTTATAACCCGTAAAAATGAAAGATCGGGTAGGGGTTAAAAAACGGTCAGAACTAACCCCATGTAAATCACTGGGTTTTTGTGGGCCCACCTTGGACAGCCGAGGCGACAATAAGTCGGGGGAACCCAAACCCATGGACGGGGTGGGTGGATTTTTTTTTGGATGATGTTGGTCTTACATGTTGACAGGAAAACAAAGAAGATGCCTTTTTTTGGATGGTTATTCTGATGAAGTCATCCAAAATTTGCAAAAAACACAGATTTTACCGAATATGAAGGAAAACATCCAGTTGTTTGTTGTATGGTCGTAGTATTTTTGTATTGAAGTTGCTTCTGATGTTGGGGACTTTTCGTGTGTTTGATGATATTTCAAATTTGTTGCATGGTTTTTTAGGTGGGTGTCCTCACATATCGGCTAACCGGTCCTAACTGGACTGCTGCTGCTTGGAAGTGAGCTCCCAGGAGCTAAACCCGCAGGTTTTGATCAGAAAACTCCAAGTCACTGAGTCCAGAATTGAAACTTGAAAACTTCTGGATGGATCAATTTTCTTACAATTGGAGATGGCCCAAAATCTTTGCAGAGTCCACCTTGAATGGGGAATTCGGATCATATCACGGCCCCCTGATCTCCAATGCCAGAAAAGTAGGGTTTAGATCAGTGGGGCTGCCAAAGTCAAAAAGTAACTTTTTCTCACTTTTTTTCCATGTTTTATGACGTTAAGTGAAAAATAATGACTTTTTGAGATTTTTACCTATCTTATATCTCCCCCACCCAGAAAAAATGGCAAATCAAGGTTTATGTCCGGATTCCCTAGTAAAAATGTAATGTCATCGTGGTGGTGTTTGCTACTGTGTGTAAGGTTCTCAACATACCAAACCGCCAGGCACACCCTCCCCCCAAAAAACAAAGGTTAGTAGGAGAAGCCTCCCAAAGTACTTCACAGGTTATTTTCAGGACATCGAAATGATGAATGAAGGCCTGCAATTTCCCAGATGCTCAATGTAGGGAATACTTACCTACGTTTCTCCTTGAATGTGGCAATTGTTCACCTTTCATGTAGGTAAATGATCCATGCATTCGGCGCATCTGGGTTTGTTTGGGTTGTTAAATGTCAACCTCCAATTGGGCGTATCCTTCGGATTAGAGTTTCTATGATCAAAACAGCTAGGAAATCCCCCCGGATGGTAGAGACCTCTATTGGAAAAATCATTTATGATTTGCGTAAGTTCATATTCACTTGACCAGTTTACTGCTTAAACTACCCATTTTTGTGGGTAAATAGACCATACTGGTGATGGAAACACTCCTGCACCACTTGGGATGTCTAAAACCCTGAAAAAATTGGACAAACTACCAACCTCAACTGGTCAGCTGGATTTCTGAACCATCAACAGTGTGTGCAAGGGCCTAAACTGCCTATGTCGGGGATAAACTCATCCCACCTTTAACAGGGAATCCTTATAATGGGTACATAAACCCTTATCAACTGTATCAACAGTATCACTTGACCGTTGGACACATGTTATTTTCGCTCACCGGCAACGACAACAACGAGGCCTCGCCAGGTCCTACCCCGCAAGTTGCCGTCACTGCAGGTGGCAATGGCTTGATGGTTTGATGAAATTTTCAAGAAAATCCCCGACTTCTACTAGCCAGGTGTTTAAGGGATGACCCTGGTTGTTAAAGAAAAATCCTTGACTTTTGAGTGAGCCATGAATCGCTAATTTTTTTGATACAGAAATCCCCTACTTGGAGGATGATCCCATTTAACAAGTGGTTAATAAACATAGTTACTACTAGTAGGTGGTGGTTTCGAGCATTTTTTATGTTCACCCGTAGTTGGGGAAGATTTAAGATTTGACTATATTTTTTTCAGATGGGTTGAAACCACAAACCAGTTTATGTGAGCCATGAATTGAACATAACCTCTTACTTCTCATTATGTGCTTCATTACTCTGGTTGTTTAACAGTTGATCTTTATAATTGTGATTATGGTATATTATATTCCCCACGCATATGCTGTACCGTAAGCAACCAGGGGCCCTTTCTTTCATTGCTCAAGTGGCAAAATGACACCGACTTAGAGTTGTAAAAGCTGTATAAGGGATTTACTTGGGATTATCCTCCCTGAAACTAAAATAGCACCTGAACATGGATGATGGGAAGAGTAGTTTGCTTTTGGGATGGCATCTTTTCAGGTGCGAACTGTTAGTTTCAGGGAGGGTAATTATATAATATTATATACATACTTAGTAGGAAAAACATTTAAAAACATCATGTTTCATGTATTTATTCCATAGTTTATTGGGTGAATGAGAGCGTATTTTAGTTTGAGAGTGAGATATAGCAATTGATGGGTATGTCATTTTAACACTGAAGCTTGTATCTAAGACAAGTTTACATATTTCTCATTGGAAAACACAAAAAAAAAACACGCACACAAACATGCTTTGTCCCTAAGCATCCGTTTGTATGTCCTAAGATTTCGGGATTAACCCGAACCAATCCTATTGTGGGGATGGGATGTTTTGGACCATCAAACCTACGATTTTTCGGGAAGGGTATGGATCCTTAGGGTAATGCATTTTAAATAAAATAAAACATAATCCCCACAAAACAGGGTAGTATAATAGGGATCCTTATGAGTTTCTATTATAAGCACTCTATAACTGGGAAGTATAATCCAGTGTTAATTTTTTTCAGACATCTTCCGTGGAGGTGCACTTCGAATGGATCGATTTTAATTTTCAAGGTGAATGGATCGTAATGGACCTGCAAGGTGGGTTGAAATTTCTGCCCCTATAAAAAATGGCCGAAAATAAATGGGTAACTTGGGGAAGGCTTCTAACCCCTATAAGTGGAGTTATGGGCCCCTGCTTAGAACTGGTAAGGGCCCCACCTTGTGGGATCACTTATGAAGATGATGTCGATGTGTTTGTTTCCTGAAAGGTGGGGATATCTTACTAGAAGCGAAGATGTGGCTTCAAATTCAAATTGAGGAACTTTCATGTTCTAGTCTATATGTTTCATGTGTTAATAGATAGTAGATGATCCTATTTTGGGGGGGGCACACTGAGGATACTGGTATTATGTCTAAAATTACGCGCTTTTCGGTGATGTTTGTTCAATCAATTTATACATTTTGTGAATGCGTTTATTTATACATACACAGATTTCCACACTCTATATATACCATGAGCCCCCAAAACCAATAAAGGTTTTGGCCACCTACAAGTTATTTACCATAAAAACCCTCCAAACATGTAGGTTTGATGGGGCCGTCCTACATTTTAAAGGCAGCTACACTACAACACCATCCAATGGAATTGGGCTGCAGAAACAACTCCACCTTACAGATATTTTTTCAACTCAATCGTCGGACCGGACCAAACCAAGCCCTTCCCGCAGGTGTTTGGCACTTCGGAAGAGCAAGCGGAGTTAGAGGTGCAGTGAAATGAAGTCATGAACCAAATAGTTTTTGTTTGATACAAAAATCCCCTACGTGGAGGATGATCTCATTTAACAAGTGGTTAATAAACATAGTTAATACTAGTAGGTGGTGGCAACTCAAAGATTTTTGGTCTTTTCACCCCCGAAACTTGGGGAAGATGAACCCATTTTTGACGAGCATATTTTTCGGATGGGTTGAAACTTGAAACCACCAACTAGCCAAATAGCTGTTGAGGTGAACGGTGTTTGTGGACTGTATGTTGTTGGAGGTATTGAGATGATACCTCCAACAACATAGGTGTTTGGAAGCCTGGGGTAATGCTATTGTGAGGGTTAGATGTTAGCTCAGCTTAGATAATTTTCATTCATCTCTGGTAGCCCCGTTTAGATGTTTCCCAAATGCCCCATGGGACTGCAATATTTTGTTGCATGGATGGCTCAAATTGATGAGATATGTTAGTCCCATGGAGCTTTTATTAATTGATTGTTTGGATAGAAAGAATCATTTATTTTTGTTGAAAGGACTTCCAGTTTTGGGGGAACCCCATTTGTCTCATACGCCCCCGAAAACTAACATGGACCCTCTAAAATGATGGTTTTCAATAGGAACCTCCTTTTGCAGGGGTCGATTTTCAAGTGCCATGTTAATTTTTGGGGTATAAATCCGTTGCTAAGGCCCTTAAACAGGTAGTTTTTGTCATAGGAGATGGATGTTCTCATCCTCCATATTTTTGGAAAAGATTGGAATGTTGGGTTATGTTCCAGGGCATTTCAAGGAAACACCCCTGAAATTGAACATGGACACCCTGAAACTGCTAATATTTCAATCAGTTACCTTTTCCAAACCACCAAATTCTCAGTATCTATTACTGACGTTTCTGCCCAGTACCCTTACCTTTTGGGACTGCGTTTTGTTAATCATCTTGCCATCGCAAAAAAGCACGGAAATCACTATGTTGGGCCACAAATCACCCAACGCGACCATTTGCATGAAGTTTCTTCGCCCTCTCACTGACCGTGACAATTTGAAGCATGTTTTCTTTTCAAAGGGATCTGTACAAATTGTAGCAATACCGGTGGTCACCCTTATTGAGCAAAGGGGATCGCAGCAACAAAAACCTGCAACTAGCCCAAAAAAACTCTTCCAAAGTCCTCCACCTTATGAAAAGCTGTGAGTGTTGAAATCCGCAAAAGCCTCGTACTAGGATGTCCCAGGAAGTTAGGATCAATGGTTTTTTATGGGTTATAACCTACCTACACATGGGATATATGAGGGTTATAACCCACTGATCCTAACTTCCAACGCGACATCCAAGTAGGACCAAAGTCACACCACGTTCACTTCACTTCGTGGAAGTACGCCACAAGGTGGATCTATTACAGTCCATTTAGCTTGAAGGGTATGTAGAGCCCCCACAAAAATACCACCAAACAAACTATAGCTTCTTTAATGTGATTTCTTTTAGATCAACCATTGTCGTATTAAAAACTATAGGTGATTTTTGGATCCTACCTTTAGATTTGTTTTTGTTTTTGTGACGTTTTACGGATTTTACCATGGGATTCATCACCATTAAATCACCATTTGCGGAATATTTTTTGGTATTTTTGTCCAACCACCAAACAAGCCAATCTAAGCTATCCCATTTGAACATAAAAATGCTGCAACCGTCCAAAATTTGGATCACTTTCCCAATCCCAGATGCTCAACAAAAAAGGCATATTTACCTACATTTGGGTCATTGTGTGGTTGGTAAATGTAGGTAGGTTACTACCATACATTGAGTAAACACCTGGGTTCATAGTTCCATCGGGTGGGAGTCTGGGAAGTTGTCGCAACCGGCGTAAAAAAACGACTTGCAGGGAGTTCTTGCCGACGCATTGGTGATGAATTGAGGCATATTGAGGCCATTTGGCTCGATTGCACAAAAAACGGGTGATTTGACTTGTCACTCATTTACTACTTAGAGGTTCGTTTGGATACTTAGGATACGTGGATAGTAACCAGGGTAACTTACCTCTATAAATGGGTTATATGTCCCCTAAATAGGGTTATAAACCTATACATATATCCAGTTCCTAAGTATCCTGAACCTCTAAGTTGGGGTCAGTGAACTACTAATTTTTTGGGGATCAAACTTGATGCAAATGTAACGAAGGATTTCCGTTTAAAAAAAAAGTAGTGCATTGTTTGGGTTGGTAGTATAATGAACCCCGGACGTAGGAGAGGTGTTTAGGATAATTTACTTGAACATGATGGTAGATTTAAAAGCTAACTCCTTTTAAATATGTGACTATCTTGAGTATTTGCGTAAAGTATCAATGGCGTAAATAGTTTCACTGGAGCTATATATAACCATAAGAATCCAGACCCCTCCCTAGAGTAGGATTGATGGTCTCAATCCCATCCCCAAAATAGGATTGTAGGGTAAATCCATTTCTTTGGACATGCCTGGATTGTTAGAGTAAGCTATATTTTAGGAGCCTTTCGATGATGTGTATCCATACAACAGGGCAGCAATCATTGAAGCCCTCATTCCATCCTGACCCCAATAGTTGTGTGATCAGTGGTGATCGTATCTTGTAAGTGGGGTATCAACTCACTTATCCCTAAAAGGTGGGCCCAAAAACCAGTTATAAATGGGTGAAGTAACTCCATTGATAAGGCTTATGCCCCTAGTTTTCCATTTATTTTTGGCCATTTATAGGGGCCCCATTTCACCCCATTTACAACTGGTAGTAACTGGTGATTTTTGGGCCCACCTTGTGACATGTCGATTTCTTCGGAATCCAACCCTAAGGGTTTCATGCAACCTTCAATTCCAGGAGTGTAGCAGTTTTTTTTTCCCAAGCCTTTTTTGTTATTCTTGGGTAATTGCTCCTCCCCTGGTTGTTTAGGGTATAATATAGGGGATTATACTACCCAGTTGCCAGTAGATGGGGAGTATAATATATCATTATGAGGATCCCTACCCTAGTCTTCCACATACCTTCTGAGTAGGTGTTTGGACCCACAAATACCTCCTGAGAAGACCTTTAGGGGGTCCTTTCACACCGATCCTCACAAGGTATGACTGGAGGATGTTGGAAGACTAGGGAATACTATTGTGTTTCGGAGGTTATGAAGGACACCCCAATCATCATTTGAGAATATGACTGCATGCCTGAGGGAAGTGGTGTTTTGGCCACAAAAAATCCCAACGGACCCTTTGCTAGGAGCTGGGCATGCAACAGACATGCGTCCTCCGTTGCTCGGATGAAATCATCCTTGATTTCTAGCCGGGCTTAATAAGGCTTCCTTAAGGGACGATCGTGGTTGATAAGCCCTTACAAGTTGAATTTAAATCATGGATCTCCCAGAGTCTTAGTAATATTGCGTAGCAAAAATTGGAGATAATGACCAAATTTACCTCCACTTTTTTAAAGTGAGTGGAAAAAGAAAGTTACTAAAGAGAACGGATGAAAGGAAAAAAAGGTCCAATACTGTTGATGGACAAAATCCTGCACCACCAAGGAGGATGATTATCCCATTATTCATAGGGCTTTAACCATCCCAGTTGGTGCAATCAACTAGGAACCGACTACTTCGCTGATCAGTGACAAGACGACGAGCAGGGTTCTGACCAAAGGTATACTGAGTAAACTGCCAGTTGGTCACCCCAACGCATAGTACATAGCCTTATCAATGGTTATAAGTTATATAAGTTATAGCCCTTACTGCTTATGTATATATATATATATAATTACAGTATATGGGTTATAACTCCATTTATCACTGGTAGGGGCCCACCTTGTAGGGTTTGACATTGTTTCTACTATAACAACACGACCCTTTTCAGGTATCCCAACACCCCCCGGGCCCCGTTCCCCAACTTCGGATGTTTCAAACGGCTCCATATATCCGAGGCTCCGCGAATGGAATACACACAGAACAGGTGAGTGCTTAGGAGCCCACGGGATCATGTGATGTATTTCTTCGTCGCGGGTAACTTGAGAGATTGGGGTTCCCTTTTCGGAAGATGGGCCCTTAAGAGCCGATTAGGATCATCCCGGTGGATGTATGTGGTTAATAAACCATGGTTAATCAAATCCCCTAAGGATCCGGTTGTGGAACCCCTGAGTTAGTTATAACCCCATGTAAATATGACATTATAAATAAGTAGCTGATGGGTTATAATCCTTATAAGTGGAGTTTTATACGTTATTTCACCTCATTTATATCCATTGGCTCGGGGGCCCACCCTTGTAGGTGCTTCAACGGAAGGGGGTGAGATTTCATGAGCTTCCTATACACTGAGGTTTTTTTCGATCTAAGCATAGGGTAGGTTTGGCTACCAAAGGAACCTTCCAAAATGGATCCGCGGGAGGATTGGTATATTTATTATACTTACGATACTAGTACATTTCATCCCGAAAAAAAAAAGTCAACCAATATTCAGATAATATTCACTACTACTATATGTAAACATCTACGTCTAATATACCCGTCTTCATCCAATTTTTCCATGAAATCCGTCATCAGAAAGTAAACTCCACTTGCCCCAACACAAAAATCCTAACTCGTTAGCATTCGTCAGAGTTTTTCGGCAGCCTTGTGTCAAGTTGCAAAATCTCAAAGACACGGGGTGCCCCGTGTCATTACCCATGACGCATCCATGTACGGTATACATATTCAGTTTCATTTAGTTGATTTCTAAGGTAAATGTATAGGTATATAAACCATCATATATGGATCCTATATGGTTAGGAAATTTCTGAGCCGTTTTTGATAGGTTCGTTTGAGCTGGATTCTTAGAGTGGGGATGAATGATTTCATAGTTTCGTTAACAAAAATACCTAACCCACCTAAAATGAGGTAACGAAATGCCTATGGAAATGAAAACTTAAGATATTTTGTTATCTATTTGGGGACATGATCCAATTTGACTGGTGCATATTTTTCGGATCGGTTGGTTCAACATTGGTTCAACCACCAACTACTGTTGATGGAAGAAATCCCAAACAACCACCTGGGATGTGTAAAACCCTGTAAATAATGGAATGAACTACCAACCTCAACTGGTGAGTTTACCGGATTTATGGTTGCCATCAACAGTAGCAATAAAACACTCTTCATGTTTGTTTGATTTTATGAAGGTCAGCAGCTTTACAGTGTATATAGCAAGAGAAGAACGGACCAGACACCATTCTGCATAGGATCAATGGATGGTTATTCCATAGGATCCTTGTATGGTATATTTACCTACATTGGGTTGCTTTTTACGGTAAATGTAGGTAAATATACCATACATGGATTCTATGGGATTTATCTACAGTTTCAGTTGAGGTCTTTCAACAAGGGTCATCCACCTTACCGGACTCCAATGTTTTCCCACAGGAGAGTGGTAACCACCGGCGTTGACTGCAGCTAAGCTTGAAGACTGTTAATCGGAGAAATGGTGCAAATCGAGATTGCTCGTGCTTAGATTTGTTGCTAAAAAAAATCCGTTTTGCTCCCCTTTCTACGGGGAAAAATATCCCTTGACCTTCCCCCGTTTGGGTGCCAAATCGTGCCGTTCCAGGGTGTCAATTCAACATCCCTTACGTAAGTTGGGTTCTTGAGCCAGCACCCCGACTGGAAGGTGCTGGTTTAAAAATGTTCAACCACTTTAAGGTGATCTTTGGTGCATTTTAAAAGTTGTGAAACAATTTTGAAACACTGTTGATGCAAGAAATCCTGCACCACCTGGAATGTATAAAGCCGCGTAAATAATGGGATGAACTACCAACCTCAACTGGTGCAGGATTTTTGTCCATCAACAGCAGTACGCAAAAGATTTGTCAGTTTTTGTCACTTCTGGTGATATATCCTCTCTTTGTGACCAACCTTTCTAAATAGGTACGCTAAGTAGCTGCCAAAATGGATGAACATGCAACCAACACAAAATTACCCAATTCACAGAGCCATGGGATTAACGGTACATTTACATATGCATGAATGGTATATTTGATGGTAAATACAGGTGAATACCAATCCCATGGATGCGTCACGGGTAAGGAATCTTGCAAAGGATCGAGTTCTCCAAGGTTTCCTGGGGATTTTATCCTATGGTTTCTTAAGCATTCCTTTGAACCTAAAGAATTATGGTTCCTTTTTTGGAGAATTCTCACCACCCATGGAACTCGGACCAAAACGGCCTATATGTAAGGTGGAAACATGCAACGTGGCGCCCCTAGATCGTTATAAATGGAGTGAAATGGGGCCCCGATAAATGGCCCAAATTAATTGTGATATAAGTGTGTGACTGGGCCAACAAGATGGGGCCCCTACCAGTTGTAAATGGGCTGTTAATCCCTATAATCAATGGTTGTTTCTAGTTCCCTTAATAGGTGGTAGGTACCATATAATCCCCCAATTGGCAGTATATACCACTTATATACCACTTATATATTGCCAAATGGGTGATTATATGGTACCTACCACCTATTAAGGGAACCTTTCGGAAACTCCATTGAGATAAGTAAGGCTATAACCTCAGTGTTTCACCCCATGTTTTATGCTTTGTATAGGGGTGATTTCACCCCATGTATAACTAGTTCTTGGGGAAAAACCTTAGGACCTTCAATGCACACATCAGTTCAACTATTTTTATGGTGATGCTTGAACAAGCCGCTTCTATTTCTCACCGAATTCAGGTACGATGTAGTGTACGTAAATACTCTGACTGTTTGTTGGGGTGGTTGCCAAAATACCCATATTCAAAAGCCGGATCCATACTACTCACATAGAATATGAGGCCCTTGAAGTGTTGGATACATGGACTTGTCCCCAGTTACATCCATTTGCAACAAGGGCTTAAGTAGGGGTTATTGGGATCACAATTATCTTACCCTAAGGATACGTACCGGCTCAACGTCTGATAGTTTCTGAAGAAAACCTGTGATGAAGGACTCCTCCAATCATTTTCTGACATAAATGGATGCCTCGGCTTAGGGCATAACTAGGTGGGGCCACCCCCATGCTGTAGGAAATCTTCGTACCTCCATTTTTGGGTTGGGAACCTGGTACCTCACTGGGGCTCCAACTGGGTGTTTCCAAAAATAGGGGGTTTTCCCCCCAAAATGGATGGTTTCTAATTAATGGAAAACCCTATTTTTTTATGGGATGATTTGGGGGGAGTTAACCCACTATTTTCGGAAACGGGCCCCAACTTGTGAGCTGAGGATGGTTGTGCTGGATCAAAGGTGCTTCTCCATAAACCGTGACACTTTCTCCTTTTTCGAGAGGTCTCCATTTGAGTGGCAAGAGTTTTGGGGGTTTGGAGCTCTTTGGACATAGATTTGACTTGAGATGTCACCACCTGGTTACCTGCTGATGAGCGGAGTTGTTGTTGGGCATTCTTTTTAGATTTTTGAGGATTTGAAGGTTGATGAGATGTACAAGGTGGGCCCCTAACACGTACAAATGGGGTTCTAACGTTATAACCCCTATAGATTTGAAAGTTGTTGTTTTCACCCTCCGCAAAAGCCTGTCTGCTGGGTGGGTTGGACCAAGTCAGTCTATGTCACCCTCGCTTTGCCTCTCCACCCTCGCCCCAAGCCGCAGGGAGTATCATCTCCTAGAGAAATGACACAGATTTTAGAAGGATTCTGGTTTAGCAGGACTTTCTGTGCTTGTGGATCTCAAAACAAATAATTTTCATATAGTTTTCTAGGTGCTGCGAGCGTGAAATGGCCTTCGAATAGGAGCGATTTAGAGCTACCCCGGGTTTCTGAGCAGATCGTAGTTTTTTCTGTCACACCCACCAAGAAACGTGTTCATAGAATATTGATGTTTCAAACAATGGTTTTGGTCATCCAAAACATCTTAGAACAAGACAGGGTTTGTGTAACAGTGTACATGTTACATGTATTGTTATGATGTAACACTTATCGCAAGGGCTGAACATGATGTTTGATTCATTTATTTTTGTCAACACGTTCTAGTGATGTATAAATAGAATATTCATCAAAAGCATATGTATAATAATGAATAATAGAATGCGATGCCATTTGAGTCCGAGGTGATTCAATTTGTGTTCCAACTTTGTTCCACTTCCCAAATGTTTGTAAATGAATCCTATGTATCCTTTCACAGGCAAAAAAAGCACGAGTGTTTGGGAAAGAATTTCATCTTGTAGTATCTTAAGAATTTAAGTCTGAAACCCTTAGATTTATGACCCAATTGCTTTTGCAAGTGGAGTGAAAGATGCCCTCTTTTGGAGTTTATCTTTTCAAAGCCTCGCTGGTGCAATATCTTTTGATGTAGTAGATATCCCATTACTTGCAGGGTTTTATACATCCCAGCTGGTGCAGGATTTCTTCCATCAACGGTATGACACATGATATGATATAATATAAGATAAGATGATATAATAGATTCTGAATATAACTGATATCTAGATGGACAAACCCTTAACAATTTGCGAGTGGGGTGAGTCCGTATAGAACTTTTGAGGTTGTATATTTGTTAGATCAGATGCGGCAGATCTCACGGAATAACAAGAGATACGATATGTTCAGCTGTTCAGTGAAAAAAATCAGACCCATCAAAAGTTGGTGCCCAACTGGCAGAAAGAACAAAACAATGGAAGAAACACATAACTAGGCTGTCCTTTCGCCGGGTTCGTGATCGTTTCAGGATCCTTATGTAGTCGTTGGTTTATTTTGACATACACAAAAAACGTCGGATGTATCCGTTGCCCAACTTAGTAATCAGGGGTGAAATACTCTCCTGGGAACGATCACATTTCCTCTGAAATTCGTCAATTTTGAGTCGATGATGTTCCGAACTTCCCAAGGTGGATATGTTGGAACTACCCCCCAATCAGTAACAGTCACCACCAGGGTTATTCCAATGTTATTCCATTTTTAGTAGGAAATCCCTATAAACCTGCATTTGTGACTGTTACTGGGGCGGGGGTAGACCCAAGGGATATGTTAGTTCCCTGGAGGGTAAATCCATTGATCCTAGGCACCAGCAGGACATCCCATCCATGCATCACCCTTTTTTTCCCTCAGGAATCCACCCACCCATCCCGACCGATCGAGATAGGATTGATGGTCGAAAAAACCCATTCCCCAGTTCATAGGTTTGGATGGCGGTAATCCCAGATTCTGAGGACACACCGATCTGAATCCTTAGGGCAATTTTTAATTTTCATGGTTCCGAAAAAATGCCTGGAAAAACTATATTTCCCTGAAACCATAGCTAAATCAACTAGATGTAGTACGTAAAAGTTTAGGAATATTGATTAAACATTTCATGGATCCTATGGATCCTCGACACAAACACAGATGAACCAACAGAGTCCTTCAGGCTTCCGCATCCTCCGCGGGACTTTTTCGCGGGTTAGACATGGTCTCCACTTGGCTTCACCAGGAAGCGACGGCAGGACGACCAAAAAATCGACGGAACTGCGGAAGTCCCGCCCATGCCGTGTGGCCCATTTTCCTATTGGGAGTGTTGAATTTGAATTTTAAGGGAGGCTATGTCTATTAAATATACAGACATGTAGGGTATGTTTATCCACGATGTGGTGATGTTTTTTCATGGTAAATGTAGGTATAGATAGACTCGTACCATACATTGAGTGTTTGGGATTTATAGTATATCCCTGCAAGTCCAACCACCATTTTTTATAGGTTGGTTTCCGAACCACCATTTTTTTAGTAGGGGTTTGTCATCTTCCAAAAGGAACCACCATTTTTAAAATGGTGGTTGATTTCCAGGGATATATTATATATATTTGTTTTATTTGGTGTGGCCCCCTCCCAGTAACAATGACAGATGAAGGTTTATAGATCGCTAGTGAACATGTATTAATCCTGGTGGCGACTGTTACTGGGAGGGGGCATATATATATATATGTCATATATGATATATACATATATATATACATATATTATTATATCTTTAAATAGAGATATGAGATATGTATATTTATATATATTTATAAGTTATAAGTATATCATATTAGGCACCCCAAACAAATCATTCCTTCGTTTCCAAAAGGAGCTTTTTGCTTCCAGCCAGTATACTAGGCATCATCGAGTCATCAGGGAATCTGGGCGCAAGCGGAGCCGCGGGCCCCGGGTTCACGAACCTCGGCTTCCAGTTGCGTGAGTCAACACCTGCCATTCACTCCGTGGGGCTTTTGTTGGCTTCACTCGCTGTGAAGCCCGGCCAAGGGCTGCCGAAAACCAAAACAAAAAAGATCCGGTGGCCATGTGGCCAGCGCGAAGGTGGTCGACGCCAGAAATTGGTGTGACGATTAGCATGATTCATCAAAATAATCTTCAGTAGGGAACGAATTAGAGCTGTTTTAGATGACAAGAATGATCAATTATGATGTAAAGTCACTATTACCCCCTAAGGATCCATACCCCTCCCTACAGTAGTTTTGATGGTCCCAATCCCATCCCCACAATAGGATTGTAGGATGAATCACTTTCTTAGGACACACCTTGATCCTTAGGGCAACATTATCTATTTTAATGATTATTTATTTATATATATATATACGTATACACATTTAATGCTATTTATATATAGTTGCTATATTTTGAATATGTGTATTCCTTCCACCCCAAATGTTTTTTCGAAAAAGATAGCTGGCCAACAATCTGAAATTGATTTAATTAACTGCAAAACCCAAAACCTTAAGGCAGTTGGGGAAAGGATTTGTTTTCCCATGACCAATTACATGTACCAATTCCCTACAGTCATGTATAGTTTCAGGTTGTGGAATTATGATCATGTACCAATTCCCTATAGTCTTTCAGTCACCATCCTCCAGTCACACCCCGGTTTTGGAGATGTTGGACCCTGTAAAAGGCCTTACGCCTCAGGAGGTGTGAGTTTGGAACCCCCAAACTCACACTGATCCTCACAATCATGGCAAACTTGTCAACTTACCCCGATCACCTACGTAACCCTTCAGAATTATGGCTTTAAAAAGTAGCTGGCCTTTTTTCTGAGATGGACACGCGAAAACGCTTCCGTTGTCAAAACCAAAATTACACATCTTTAAAGTCACACCGATGGAGCGTGGAAAACGTATTTCGTCGTCTTTTCGCGGCCCCAAACTCGGTGGGGGTCGTCGTGCGATACGTCTATTTCCCTTCAGACACTCCATTGGCGATAACGAGCAGAACTATCCGGGAGTACTCACCACATTCTTTGGGGATGAAGTTGAGAATCTAAATGATTTTCTACCAGGGGAACCTAAAACCTTCATTTTTGGGGGTTATGACCCATATATTGAGGGCCTAAAACCTTCATTTTTTCATGGTTTTGGGGTCCAAAGGTAGGTGGTGCTTTCAACTATTTGTTCTTTATATGTTATTTTCCACCCCCTATTCAGGGAAGATTTCCAATTTGACCCTAGGCTTCCATGAAGTTGGAGAATTTTCAGTGATTTTATATGACCCTAGGCTTCCAAGGCCACCTGGTTTGTGGAGGTATTTGGAGGACCCCAAGAATATACCGATCAAACACCGTTCACCTCAGGAGGTATGACTGGAAGCCTAGGGTGATGTCCCCCTAACAAAAGTGAACATATATGTCACATTTCAAAGTATACCCTAGTCTTCCGAAGACCCCAAATGAGGATCGGTGTGATCATCTTGCATTTTTTTTAGGGATGTTGTACCATGGGATTCATCACCATCTTTCAACCACCATTTGGGGTCGAAAATGTTGCACTTGAAACCCAATCAAATCCAAGTCAGTGAAATGGTATGGCCAGTGGCAACCCAAATCTAGGTGGTGGCAACTCAAAGATTTTTATATTTTCATCCCGAAACTTGGGGAAGATGAACCCATTTTGACGAGCATATTTTTTCAAATGGGGTTGGTTCAACCACCAACTAGAAATTCATTATAGCTAGTAACTAAGCCCTAAGCCACTGCTCCTAGTACGCCTGCTGTGAACTCGTGCCGTCTGTGGAGCATCTAAAGAACCCAAACGTTTAATCAAAATCTTGACCTTGCGCTGGACGCAACGTTGTTGCCATATCTAGTTCCATTCCCGCAAGAGATGTTCAGAAATTCAGAAACATTGTTGGTGAACACACAGTGTTAGTCGAAAAACCCTGGAAAATTAACTATGGAACCTGGAAATGCTTCCTTTTACAAAGGAAACGCCATCTACAAACTACACAGTTTTGGGGGTTCCATGGTTAATTTTCCGCGGGCGTCTTTGAAATTGACAGGGTGGAAAGCACTGAATTTCAGCACCTGAAAATGGTACCATAATGGTACCGATATCTCACTTAGCCAAACAGGAGAACCTGGAAACACTTTTGGGGACCTAGGGAACTCACAACCTTCATTTTTAGGGGTTATAAGTCATAACTCATATTTTGGGGGTGTAAAACCTTCGTTTCTCATGGTTTTGGGGTCCAAGGGGAGTAGATGTTCAGTATGAAAAAGCAAGTTTAAACTTATATTCCTGGTCCTTTGGCGTTTCGGTATCCTCAATGAACTAGAGTCTTTTCTCAAGCTGATAGGATCCCAGGGATTTGTTAAGTAAGAGGGATTTGTTAGTGGGATTTACATGTAACCCACTAAGAGTGTAACTTTTAGCAGGGTTTTCCCTAAGAGTTGGCATGTTGTTAAGTAAGACGGATATAATGGAGGATATAAACCCAGTTACCCATCTACAGATGGCCTATAGGGGGTCCCCCATAAACCTCGTTTATAATAACTGCTAGGGGCATGTATGTAGGGGCCTACCCCACCCTGCAGGGGTTCAATGTCTGTGGTTTTTTGCGGCCATTCACCGCCGGTTGGGAAATCCCCGTATACATGGTGGTGAGTCTAGGAACGAGAATGCCCCCAAAACGCCCCCAAAAGAATTCAGGTTTACGAATTCAGATCTTACAAGGTACATGGCGGAAAAAAAGGGTGGAGCTGGTTTGGCATAATGAGTTGTAGAAATCTTTGCAGGGCTTAATTGACTTTTCACGCCGGCCAAGTGACGCAAAAGGCAACCTGCCGTTGTTGCTACCGAGCGTGGTCCCTGGGCCGCCCACCAGCGACGAAAACAAGAATTTGAGTTATAAGAAGACATACAAGATGGGCCCAAAAACCAGTTATGAATGGGGTTATAACCCGTATAAGTGGCCTTATGAATATAGGCAACTGGGGTTATAACCCTACTTACGGGTTAATATGGGGTTATAACTTATAACAAACCCCATTTATACATATTTATAACTGGTAGGGGCCGTCTTGCAAGGTAGGTTGTTTGGATGTTGTACCGCAACATACTACCCTTTTCGTTTTGGCAATTACGGTCCATTCTGGGCAATCTCTAGATGAACGGGATATAGAGTTGTCATTTGACACTGTTCCCATTGAAACATCCAAGAAGCTCGAGGTATAAGCATACCATATATACTGTATATATATATATATGCATCCCATGGGTATATGAAGTTAAGCCAAAAAGTGGATGCACAAAAAAGTCTAGGTCCTTCTACCTGGAAAACAAGTTGCGGTTAATTTCCATCAACTTTACCCCTAAAGCCAGCCACAGTTGCCTAAAATTATAGTACACCATGTTTTCCAGGTAGGTCCTTTCACTTGTGTTCTTCATTTTTTGACCGGCGCGGCCGGGAGTTTACCCAGGAACCAACGAAATTCAGCATGGCGAGTGGATGCCTTACCTGGCGTCTGACTCAGACCGTGTTTGCTTGATGCATGATTCCTGGCCCTCGGGAGACAAGAAATTCCGGGTGGCCATTGGAAAAACCAAGTTTGGCAAAATTTCGAGGCAGTGTGGAAAGAGAAACCCTGGGCCAAACCCAAAATTCTGGCAGACATCGCAGTGTTGATATGTTTTTTAAATTTTTGTGGCAGAAAGTGATGGAGTTTCGTGGCATCAAACACGATCCAAGTGATCCAATGGATCCAACCCCGGGGTTCTTATTCAGATCTGCGATTCCTCCAGCAGTTGTCGTGAAGTCTAAGGTGAGCAAGACGCAGCACATGTCTTAGACCTTTCGGTGCATTTTTCAGGGACGAAGTCATGCCGAGATCCCGGAGAAATATGAAACGTTCCAAGTTGCTGTTGGTACAAGGTGGGCCCCCTACCAGTTATAACTGGGTTTATAACTCCTATAACTAGGGTTATAAGAACAGTTAGCCATTTATAAGGCCATTTATAGGGGTTATAACTCCATTTATAACTGCTAGGGGCCCACCTTGTATGAGCGAATGGGGTACCGAAAGAAATCTCTGCAAAATCATACAAGGTGCGCCCCGTCACGATCGTTATAAATCGGGTGAAATAACTCCACTTATAAGAGTTATAACCCCAGTTACCCATTGATAGGGGTCCCATGACTCCACTAGGTGGTGGTTTCAAATACGTTTTTATTTTCACCCCCATCCCTGAAAAAAAAAATGATCCAATTTGACTTGCGTATATTTTTCAAATGGGTTGGTTCAACCACCCACTAGATTCACTTTTGTTCGTATAGGGTGATTTTTTTGCTTTCTACCATGGTAAATCACCACTAAACCACCATCTGGGATAATATTTTGTACAAGTTCCAAGCATCTTAAGCAAATCCAATTTAAATGCAGTATATATAGATCGACTCGGCGCACATCTTGGCAGCATTTGGAGCTCTACCAAGGTTCGGTTGGCAAATCTACTAGGATGTCCCGGGACGGAAGTTAGGATCAATGGTTAGTAAATAGGTTATAATTTGCCTCTAAATGGGACGTATTACTAGCTGGTGGTTTCAATTTTTTTTATGTTCAACCCTACCTGGGGAGATGATCCAATTTGACTAATATTTTTCAGATGGTTGAAACCACCAACCAGATTAGGGTTATAACCTACTTGATACTAATCATTTGCTAAATTCTTGGGACATCCAAGGAGGATTTTTTTCGTAGGATGCAGGATAAAGTTCATTGCCCTTTGGCTGGTACTTAGTGAGCAAATGCTCATGTGCATTCATGATTGTCATTTTCCATACTAACAGACAGGCAAATGAGCAAATTACCCTCCAGTAAACTAACATGGCACTAGAAAATCCCCATTTTTAATAGGGAATACATCTTCAACAGGTCCATTTTCCATTGCCATGTTAGTTTACCAGAGGGTAGTTGGGGGTGGTTTCAGCTACTATAACTTTCATCCCAAGTTTAAAAACAGAGATTTCCCGTAGAAGAATAGGTGCACACCTGCCAACTAGTTGTGAATTGGCAAAAGGCAAGTCACTTTTATAAATTTCCTGGAAAGCCAAGTGCCCTATTTTTAAGGCAATAGTTGCTGGTTTTAGGGGTAAAGTTGCCTAAAGAAATAGGAGACTTGGCGTTCCAGGTTGATATCATTCTCGTTGTTTCCCTTGTTCCGGAACCTCGGATCTTTGTCCCACGGGCCAGCCCGTTCACCGTGCGTTGAAGGTGCCTCTCTTGTCACACCAAAACTTCTTCGAACAACGACACACTCGGCATCTCGGCGGATCCTCACGACTCATGACCGACACCCATGGGACCTCCACAACCGACGCAGTTTGCATGACTTGGTGGAAGATCCTCAAGAGACTCATGCAATTTTGCTGGCTGCGTAGGAGACTTTGGGATACTTTGCGCCTGGAAAAAAAACACAAATAAACCCACAACGACAAGAACAATAGGAACAACAGCAGCAACAACAACAACAACAACAGCAACAAGAGCAACAAGAACAAGAAACCAAAAAAGCAACTTCTGTTGAAAAGATATGGGACTGGAAAGTACTCTCAGGGACATACACTTCAATTGCAACTGGCATCCTTCCGAAGTGTTTTTATTGTGATATCCTCGGCTATTACGTTCCCCACTTATAAAATGATTTTTAAGCTCAAAACAAGGCCTTTTCCAAGCAAAACAAGTCATTTATGGTCATTTGAGTCTAGGTATATATTATATTGGGATGCCTTCCGTTTTAGGGATTACCCCTCAGGAACTATAAGGATCCCTATCAAGCCGGTATAATGGAAAGTAACAGCATTGTTAAACAGGAGCAGTGTGAAGAAACCCAGTTTGTTTGTCACTTAATTATATATATATATATGAGATGTACAATCATTGCAGTTTTACCTCAAGTATTGTTCACTCGCAGATAAGTTGAAGGCTTTAATTGTTTGTTCTGCACTTCTGAAGTATGTTTCGATGGAACACTACGCAACGACGTCCGTGCAACGACGTCCGTGTCGCACATTTGGGGGGTGTCGGGTCATATCGTAAAAATTCGCAGATGTCAGTTTCGGAGGCCTTTTTGTTGGGTGATGCTAGGATGGTACCAGCTATAAGTAATCCCCAAGGATGCCTTTTCTTATGTATTGTAAAAAAAAAATGGTCCCTAGAAGCCATCATTTGTGTGTGATTTGTGTTGTAGTAATCCGATTGGGGGAATTGTTGTCATCGGCCTGTGGGAAAAGAGTTGCGTCATTCGCCTTGATGTAGTGCGGTGCCGGGATGATGGATTCTTCAATTGACCAACCAGTACTACTGTTGATGGACGAAATCCGGCTAACCAGTTAATATGTAGTTTATGTAGTTTATCCCACTATTTACAAAGTTTTATACATTCCAGGATTCCAGGTGGTGCAGGATTTCTGAACCATCAACAGTATGGAATGAAACAAGTGTTTTTTTATCGCTGCTCAATTTGATCTCATGCGGATAATGCTGAGGTCCAAACTCATATCATATGACTCATATTGGTTACCTGCTGTCCGGGCATGGTCATTAACCAAACTAAAAGGATTCATTCCCTGGATCCTGGAATAACATGGTGCTTCAAAGGATTCATTCCCTGGATCCTGGAATAACATGGTGCTTTGCTGTTTCTTTGAATGCTCGTATATATTCTGCACATACAATCTGAATACCGGAGTTTGATACTTGGAGGGAGCGATTTCGACAAGTTATATCTTATCAAGGATGGGCCCTGTTCATGACCAGTCAGCAATACTCGACCTATTTTCTTTCAGGAATTGAGGATTGGATTGAGGCCCTACTATAGGAAATTCCAGCAAAAGTCCCAAAAATAGGACTTGCAGCCGCCTTTTTTGTAAATAATGGGATAAACTACCTATCAACAGGTGCTGGATTTCTTCCATCAACAGTATGAAAACAAGGATCTTGATTATTGCACTCGAATCAGGAAGATATCTGTTGTGAGAATTCCCATCGTTTTTTATTTGTTTTTGTTTGGTGAGTTTTTACGCATTGGGATTCATTGGGATTCATCGCCATGAAATTCTACCAGCATTTTTGGAGAATATGTTGAGAGAACTTTTTCCAAGCACCAAGCAAACAAAAATCCTTGTTTTGTTGTTGTTTGTATTAAACACCCCACCAAAAACAGAGCAGCGGTCGAACAGACGGTCAGACCCTGAAAGATGCCGAAGATTTCCCGCATGTTTGTCGTCCCGTATTGGAGGGGTTAACGTTAGTCCTCTTAGATTCCCCCAATAACTTTTTGCTTACACCCCCGAAATTTAACATACCCCCTGAAAAATGATGGTTGGAAGATGAGTTTCCTTTTAGGATTGCCTATTTTTACGGGCTATGTTAAATTTCAGGGGTGTAAATGTTTTTGTAAGCACATCTTGGATAAACGCCGGACATTTAGGGCTGTCCAGAACCCTCTGGAAAGTGAAGCCTTCTGGCCCATGCTACCTAGAGACTTCCTGGTGATACATTTACCATGGTGGATGATGATTCAGTAAATGGCATTTAGTGGCTTAAAGATATGTTGTGGTTGATCGTGGGAAATTTTACATTTGTAATCCCAAGTTGGTGCAATCCCAGGAGGTTTGTAACAACAAGTAGATTTGCCTGGCAGTCACAGTTGCCCATCAGGATCGCAAGTTTGAACTCGCAGTTCATCGCATGTTAAGTTTAACTGTTTAACTTTTAAATCCCGGGGACCTAAGTTAGTTGCCATGTTTTTGTTCGCCACAGATTCGTGATTTTAGGTTTTCTTATCATCGCTTTGCAACTCCCATATGGGGCCTTCGGAACCATATAATCGAAAGCCGCCAATTTTTGGAGGCTCATGACAAGCTTGAGCCCATTATGACAGCGTTTTCGAATGCATGTCGACATGTCTTATTGTCTTACTCGTCGATCCAGGAAGAACTTCAATTTGCACAGGCAGTCGATGGGTCAAGTGTTCTTTAGTTGAAAGTCCATAGAATTATGCTGAAATATGCAAAACAAATGTGACATTTGAAGCATTAAACTATTGATGTTTTCAAGAAATCTTGTACTACCTGGGCTGACAGAAATACAGAAATGGCTGTAAACAGTGAGATAATAGACCTGTTGGTTGGTCGAGGATGTCGGACCCATCAACACTGGGCTGATTGGCTGAAGCTCTTCACTATTTGGGATGTATAAAACTCAGGAATCTACAAGGTGGGCCCCCTACCAGTTATAACTCCTATAACAGTTAACGATTTATAAGGCCATTTATAGGGGTTATAACTCCATTTATAACTGCTAGGGGCCCACCTTGTATCTATCCAATGGTTTTCCAGATTTTTGCCCCGAGCAAACATAGAGTTACCCTCCCCAAAGCTAACATATCCCCTGAAAAGTCAGTTTTGAAGATGATGTTCCTTGTCCAAAGGTGGGATATGTTAGTTCTCCGGAGGGTATATCAGTTATACACATATAAATTATTTCTATCAGGACAGAACAAGAGCAATGTTGGCCTATCACCACTATAAGCCAACTCAAAGCTTTGTAAGCCCTAAACTTTCGAGTTCAGTACTTTACTTTCTAGAACCCGGTTGTCTTCCAAAATCCAAATGCCTGAATATTAAGAGGTCTTTGGGGTACAAAAGCCGATAGTCACAAGGTATTTGGAAGACTTTGGTTACCTGAGATTTACACCCTGGAAAACTAACGGCTGGAACCTGAACATGAACCCCTCAAAAAGGAGATTCCTATTGGAAACCACCCTTTTCAGGTTCTACTCCCCTGAAATCTAACATGTACTCTGAAAATCGATGGTTGGAAGATGTATTCCCTACTGAAATGGTCACTTTTTAGGGAACATGTTAGTTTTCAGGGGTGTATGTTAAAATTTGGGGGTGTAATTGTTGCTGATGAATCTGATGTTTGGCCTTCGATGTTCCGTATATGGTGATTTCCTTCGATTTCCTGGGATTTCAGTGGTCATCGCTTACTTACGTTTGCCATTGTAAAGGGATGATTTGGGGAATATGTTTGGATCCTAACTTTTTCAACCCACATTGAGTGAAATATATGATATCCTATGATTTACATATTACATATATATATATATATAGATATGCGTATCTCCACTATCTAAAACTCAAAACTTGCCAAACAATAGGTACCCAGATGCGACCCGCGGGAACGGGAATATTTACCAGCCGCCATTTCCCCTTGTGAAAATGGCCAAAAACTTCGTCTAATGTAGGTACATAATCCATACATTCGGCGCATCTGGGTTATGTTTACGACATTTTGTTGCATCCCCAAATGACTCCCCTTGGAAAAGGACATCATTAAAAACATATACAAACGGTTTGTTTGGTGGGGTCTATTTTTTTTGATTGGGTCTATTTTGATTGGACTGTTTCTTATATGGGTGTCTCAAACTATATATTACCCTAGGGATCCAGATTAGTCCTAAGAAAGGGATTTCCCCTATACTCCTATTCTGGGAATGGGGTTTAGAATTTCAAATCTCGATTGTTGGTCCAATGTTTCTTGAGGGTCCATTGGATCAATTCACACTGATTGATCTGATTTTATCTTCTTGTAACAAGCAATGGATACTGTTGATGGAAGTTATCTAGGAGGTGGTTTCAAACATGTTTTATTTTCACCCCTATTTGGGGAAGATGAACCCATTTTGACGAGAATATTTTTCAAATGGGTTGGTTCAACCACCAACTAGTTATTCTGCACCAGTTGTTTTTGGTATAGTCAAAATTCCGCTATTTGCAGGGTTTTTCCGAAAATACATCCCAGGTGGTTACCCTAATAAACCTGAACCATCCACAGGTTTCCAACCAATGGAAACTGGTCACTTCCCAACCAAACCAACCATTGGCCCATAGGGATTCTTGTTGCCACTGCTTAGGTGGTGCAAAAGAGGTTGTGACCAGTTCAATTTGTATGGAACATTTCCCTGATAGAAATATCAGGTGCAACATCTATTTACATAGACTCTAGATATAAATGTATTATGATATGTGTTATTATACATTTTATTTTTACATATATATATATATACACACGTGCAAATAGCTATGGTTCAGAATATTGGACCCACAAGATATACCTGCAATACAACTTTATCCAAGGATAGGCAACCGCCACCCTTTTCGATCGTTCAAAAAATCATGACCCGCCTGCATGGTCCAAGTCTTGGAAAAATTCGACGTTTTACTAGGCAAATTTCAGCCGAATTTATCCGGAACAGTTTGGAACAGTTGTAACCATGGGAGAAAAAGAAAGGACTGGCATGGAGGGGTTCATACTGTGTTGTTGTTGTTGTTGTTGTTGTTGTATCCTGTTTGTGTTAATGTCCTACTAGGATGTGCATGGTACTTAGTCAATGGATTATAATTGTAAGTCGCTTAAATAGGTTATGAACCAACTTACTAACTAGTTATGTACTAACTTTCTTGGACATCCCAGTATGCTTTGCTGATACGTTAGTGGAATTTATTCTTGGGGATGTGGGAATGTGTGGTGGCTAGCTACTTGCAAAGACAATTCCAAGTTAAGAGAGATGGGGAACATACAATCAAGGGAATCCTAGATACCCCCAAAAATTTACCCCTACCAACAACAATCGTTGAATAAAGGGTTATTAACCACCAAGTTTTCTGGGGGGGTAGCTAGCATTCCCTTGATACAACGTTTGCTTGAAACTCTGAATGCTGGCAGTCTATCCGCACAGTGATTTGTTTCCAACTAGTTCACAATCTACCCAGATGGTAGCCACGTGATTTCGAAGGTCAGGGGAAAAGCTAGTCGAAGGTCAGGGCATCGTTGGTGAATACCCTGAAGCTTCATGGTTGAAAATTCTTGGCAAGATGTCCAAAGTGATGGAATCCTCTTTCAAAAATTCCCTTACCCATAGCATCCATGTATGATATACGTATTTACCTACTCTTTGATTGATGTGAATGGTTGAATATATCATAGAAAGATACAATAAGATAAGAACCATGGGCTCTAAATCTGTACATTAACCGATCCATAAATTCCTGGTCTCATGGATCCGTCATGGGATTTTGTTTGGATTAGTTGAAGCTGGTGTTTGGTTTCAGTAACCACCTGGATGATGATTTTTTCAGAAGCAAATCCACCCAACATACACCAGTTATACAGTAAGGGTTATAACCCATGTACTAACCATTTACTACTTGGATGTCCATGGTACTTAGTAACTAGATTATAACCCCAATATAAGTAGGTTGTAAGCCCCCTAAATAGGTTATAACCCAACTTACTAACTAGTTACTAACTTCCATGGACATCCCAGTAACCTCCTGTAAACCTTCATTTGCCACTGTTACTGGGAAGCTTCCCACACCCCTTTTTTCATAACCGTTTAACCTCACCCGTCTTGATTTTTGCTCACCACACTGACCGCGCAGTTTTTGATCGCTGATCGCCCACGGGAAATAGCGCCTTGGAGAATCTAGGATTTGGGGGGGGAGGCAGTGATCGATATGTGAAAAATGGGTTGAAAAAAACACCCAGTAACCCATAGTATGCATGAATGGTATAGTTCGGGTCATGCCTAACTTGGAGGATCATCCCAGTTAGTAAGTGGTTAATAACCATTTTTAGTAAGTCCCCTAGGTAGGGTTGTTCCCCTTCCAAATGGCCTAAATGACTTATAAATGGGGGTTACTAATTACTTACTAACTGGGATGAACCTCCAAGAAGCCCTGGGTTAACAAAGTCGGCAGCCATAATCTATTCATTTTTATGATCCGGGCACCCGCTTAAAAGACTTCATGGAATCCACTGGCTACCCAGTGTTTTGGCAGGAGGTAATACTGTGCAGTAAATATAATCCTTCCTGCTGAATGGTGGGACGTATCCAACCTTTTCTTGGGAATGGGGGAATACCAGAGCCTAAATATGAAGAGGCAAAAGTTTATTTCTAAGAAAGCTCCAACATACCCCTGGAACATACCCCAAACCCTTGCTTCCACCTGTTTTTATATTGGTATATATCGGTATTTTGGGGTTGGGGTATTTTCCAGGGGTTTCTTGGAATTTATCTTACCCTAAGGATCCATACCCCTCCCGAAAAAATCGTAGGTTTAATGGTCCCAACCCCATCCCCACAATAGGATTGTAGGCGTAAATCCCGGATTCTTAGGACACGCAAACGGATCCTTAGGGTGAACTCAGGTGGGCTCAGCCAGTGAACTCAGCGGGGCCTCAGCCACTGGGGATGATTAGTAGAAATCTATTTCCACCCCCCACAGTTTGATAAACATTTTAATAGGGCCTTATTAAGGAAAACCAATAGTTCATAAGCTAGGTTGGTGGTTTCAACATATGTTTTATGTTCACCCCGGATCCCTGCGGAAATGATCCAATTTGACTTTTGCATATTTTTCAAACGGGTTGAAACCACCAGAAAGAAATGATTGGGATGATTCCAGGGAAGTCCGGCTGTTGGTGTTTTTTTTCTCTGGGACTCTGGGGCTTGCATCCTTGGTTTTACCGGCAAGGGTCTTTTTCTTCATCCCATGTTGATATGCTTGAATTACCGTGTATATTGATGGGTGATTATGTTACCCAAGATCTTTTATATGAGGCAACTGTATAAAATTCCATCAAAGAAGTAAGCCGAATAACACTGATTAACATCAATCACCCACTGGATCCATGTATCCCTAGTCTTCCAAATACCTTTTGAGTAGGTGTTTGGACCCACAAATACCTCCTGAGAAGACCTTTAGGGGGTCCAAACACCTACTCACAAGGTATTTGAAGGATGTTGGAAGACTAGGGTATGGTCATGGTATATTCACCTGCTTGAATGGTTGACTTGTTTTATGGGATCAATTTCCAGGAGATATACCGTTCGGTCCCATGGATCCGTCATGATACTGGAATCCCGGAGATATGTAATGATAGGTTTTTTTTTCCAGCACCCTAAGAATCCTGACCCCTCAAAAATGGCTATTTTGAGGACCCGGACCCCTGCTATACCCATTGAAGGGTCCAAGGATTCCTAGGGCAGTATCATTTCATCTCAGATAGCATGTATCGCACGGTTACAAAGATGTATAAGATGAAGGTCGAGATGTGTAGGGATGATATGATAATGCTGGAAGTTTACTGCTTGGGTACCGGATGTGTTTTTTAGATGTTGGTTTACCAAGTTTCACCCCTCATTTTGAAACAATATCTTGTGTTTTTTCTCATCCAATTTTCGGGAGTTTCACCCATATGCTGAACCATGGGTGGTTTTAGCTCACTCAACCAGACTCCGAAGTAGTGGGCCTTTTGCAGGTGGGCCCCAAAACCAGTTATAAATGGGGTGTCTCAACAACCACCATAAATGGCCTTATAAATGCTTATAAGCCTACTTATAGAGGTTATAATGGTTATAACACCATTTATAACTGGATCCGGTTCCCACCTTGCAGGATGTGGACTGCAACCTCAAAATTGAACACATATTTAACCGTTATAGCAAGGGACCCAAGTTTTGCCTTACCCCGAAACTTGGGGCAGATGTTCACCCATTTTGACCAACATATTTTTGTTCAGAAAAAAACACCAACTGCTTGGAGGATCATCCCAGTTAGCAAGTAGTTAGTGACCCCGCATTTATGAGCCATGAGTTAGGCCATTTGGAAAGGGTCCCACAACCCCAACCCCATTTAGGGGACGAAAACGATCACCAAAGTTATTAACCACTTACAAGTCATGGAATGATCCTCCAACTACCCTTCTAGGAACTAACATCTCCTCTCCCCCTAGTCTTCCAACATCCTCCAAATACCTTGTGAGTAGGTGCTTGGACCCCCTAAAGGTCTTCTCAGGAGGTATTTGTGGGTCCAACACCTACTCAGAAGGTATTTGGAAGACTAGGGTCATCTAGGGTCCTATGATTGGAAAAGATCAGGGTTTTCTCTTCCATAGGTGGGATAATATGTTACCGTGCCTTCCCTGCAAAGTGGGCCCCGAGGCTAGTTATCAATGAAGTTATAACCCCAATAAATGGCTCTCTAAATTGGTTTCACTGCGTTTTTTTCTTTTTTCTGATTCATAGAAACCCCACAGTACTTACCCAGATGCTCCATGTAGGGAATATTTACTGCATTTGCATTTCCCCTTGAATGTGGCCAAAAGTGAAATAATCCATACATTCTGCCCATTTGGGTGACAAAACTGATGGTTTTTTCGGGACCCACGAATTGTGGGTAGATCTTGGGTCCAAACAAATTCCATTCCAAAGGTCGAAGTGGGACTTGGTTTCCAAGATCGACTGCAAAGCTATGTCCCTGCCAGTCGGGGACTCACGGACCGGAGGGATGTCCCGGGACGGGTTTGTTAGGATCAATGGTGATGGGTTATTTCACCTACATATACATGGGCTATATTGGGGGTATAACCCACTTACTAACCATTGATCCTAACTTCCTGGGACCCCTGATTTTTTTCGAGAGAGACGTGTCCGGATCACGAGAGAGAGAGAGAGGGAAGCTGATGTATGATCTTAGGGTTTGGAGAGTTGTTATGTTTAAAAAAGGTATCTTTGTTTTCTACTATACTGAAACGAAGTGCTGGTCTAGTCTAAACACATGTTTTTCTCCGACAATCAATGTATTCAAGATGGGACAGGGATGAATCCAAGACATGAATCGAAATCATCTACACCCCGGACAAAACTATCATGACAATGGAAAAAAACAACCATGTTTCCAGATGTACAGTAGTATCTCCTATTAAAAATGGTCATTTTTCAGCTATCGCCATGTTAGTTTTCGGGGATGGTACCTATCCTGAAACTCATCCCTGTCACAATGACCCCTTTGGGTGCAGTATCTTGGGACTTCTACCTGGCGGCAACTCATAAAGACCAGACCTGTCACCGCTGCGCATGGTGCTGCCCTCACACCACTCACGCGCCCCGCTCAGAAGGAATGGATGTAGTTCTAAATTCGGAGACTCGTGCACAGGAGCTTCGATTCGTCAAGCACCTTTCATTTGGCAGCTTTGGCCTTGTGTCCCTAGTGGAGCACAAGCAGACCAAAAAGTGCTTTGCTAAGCCCTCAGCTATGATCTGGGATATATATGGTCTGAAAAGAAGTCTGCAAGTGATGGAGGTTGGAATGAATTGGGGAGCAAGCTGGTGGCAAGAACGGTCTGCACCACCAGTTGACAATTCAGAAGGGAGTTTTCCTCCTCCACCTCGACCACCTCCAGCAGAACAGTCTACAAGTGACGGAGGTTGGAATCAGTGCCAACCTACGGGCAAAGTTTGACATTGATGTCCTGTCCTCCTTTCTGTCGGTGCATTTGCCCCGCAGTGTCCCAGTTAGTCAACACTATGCTTTTGTTGATGTGTAGGGGATTCCCCCAAAGGATGGTTTAGTAAGGGAAGCCTCCAAAAACTTTAGAGCCTTAGAGACATGAGTTATGATGTCAATTTCAATTCACTCAGATTATCTCAAGATTTTTTTTGGGGGGGCCGGCCTTGGTAGCCAATGATTCTATAGAAAAATGTGCGAAAAAAACAAGTTTGGGATTTGTGGGAATGTTTTGCCCAGATGATTTATCCCTGCATATCTGAATATCAATGATGAACCTAAGCACAACCAAAGGGTTTTTAGCATAGACACTGCGAATGATATCTTGGCAGTTGCACCCGCTAAGCCATTACGTATCCATGGTCATGTTATATTTACTAATACTTGAAAGGTTGACTTCTACGGTTCTGTCTTAATGGCATAAGTACATGGATTATTTCATTACCCATACTGGGGGTGATCAAACAATGCAAATTTATGGTCAGTTTGAGGGATTTGCCATCAATAGTGCATTTGGGTTAGCAAAATCATGACCCCTGATGTAGATAAATATTCCAATGTTTAACGACTTAAACTGTCAAACACAGTTTGTTCATCCCCTCAAAATGCCCAAAATGGAGGACTTATAGTAATCTCCCAACCATGGAACCACCTGTCTTTTTTGGGTAGACTGGGATAGGGTGGGCCTTTGGTAGGTGGGATGCCCACCATAGAATAAGACACATAGATTCTTTGTGGAAATTTGTTTCCCTTATCGACAATTCACGACCTTCACGAGGTTGGGTCCCCAAGTAATACCTATAAATCTCCTTGAAATATCATCTGAAAAGAGACCGCTTTACTTGAATGTCCCAAGAAGTTAGTAAATGATTAGTAAGTGGGTTATAGCCCCAATATATTTTATTTATAAGTAGGTTATAACCCATTTACTAACCATTTACTATCTTCCTGGGACGTCCAAGTAGATAGAAAGTAGTCTTCCAAGCATCCATGTCTCAAGGGGCGAACTGTTAGTTTCAGGCTCTAATCCCAATAAGGCGACGTAAGTGGTTAGGATCACCCCCATTTATAAGCCATTTGGAAGGGGTCCCACAGCCCTACAAAAAGGCTTGCGATCACCATGGTCATTAATTACTTATTAAAGCCCATAGCATCATTGTATGGTATATTTCCCCACATTTACCATAAAAATCAACTGTAAATATACCATGACCAATGACCATGGATGCTATGGGAAGGAGATGATCCTCCAAACCTGTTGCAAATTGCTGTTTCATCTGACCACGGTATCCAACGAAAATTCTTCCCAGGTGGCCCTGGAAGATGTCATGCCTTGGAAATACGGAGGTGCGTTTTTGGCTGCTTGTTCTTGGGGGGACGCCATGGGGTTGGTTGACAGAGTTCCCATGATGGATCCATGGACCTTGGGGCCCTCCAAAAACCTACATGTTCTAGAGGTTTTTATGGTAAATAACCTGGTTTTCAGGTGGCCCAAACCTCTATTTTTCCATGGTTTTGTTGGCCCGTGGTACCTACATTTGGTTGATTTTCATGGTACTAGTACATGTAGCACCTGAAAATGGATGGTTGGAAGACTAGTTGCTAGTTTCCTGTTTTGTTTCACTTATTTGTAACCATGTTGGATGTGTTTTTCAGGGTGATGTTTTAGAAAAATTACCGTGTGATTCATTACCATGAAAAATCACCATTTGGGATGTTATGCTTGAAACTTTTTCCAAACATCGAACAAACAAATCCAAAACATGTATATAATTTCACCCAAAAAAATCAACTGTTGATCATTTGGGACTGGACATATGGTGTCCGGAAAAGAAAAACAATGAAATTCATGACCAAGTTGCACTTATTCATGTTGCGTATTGAACGTATCAAACAACGCGAACAATCTGTGGTAATATTCAGTGAATTGCCCATGAGAGTCGCATTTGTTTGGGACGATATCCCTGATTCGAAGTCAAAGACATATTAAAAGAATAATAGTCCCCTGGACTTCTGTTGATTTAATAAGGCCTTACCAAAACAAGGGGGTTTTTCGCTTCAAGAACACTCAAACATTAGTCGACCATTCAAGATTCCAGACTTCCAGAAGTATCAGGGATGCGAAACGGGTTGGAAGGGAGCGATTTGGAGCGAAATGGTGTATCTAAAATCTCTTCATAAAAGATCATCCCATGTAGTGAGTGGTTAATAACAATGGTGATCGCAAGTCCCCTAACTAGGGTTGTGGGACCCCTTCCAAATGGCCGTTGCATGGCTTACTCCCCCGAAAACATCCCGAAAACTAGCGGCTGGATACCCAGAATGATGGGCCTTGGAAAAGGTAGCTCCCTTTAAAAATGGCATTTTTTGGTATTTGGCTGTTAGATTTCTGGGGTGTAACTCGTAAGCTACCCTCCCTGAAGTTTAACAGTTCGCACCTGAAAATGGATGGTTGGAAGATCCTTTTTGGATGGCTTAATTTCAGGGGCTGTTAGTTTTAGGGAGTGTATAAAACGGGTTTACTAACTATACTTACTAATTGGGAGCCCCTCGCCCAGAGGTTAATTTTTTCCAGGTTTCGTTTCGACCACATCATTCGAAAAAACGGAAGGACATGGGCACTGCCCCAACCGGGCCCGACGTATTGAAAAACAGACTGCCCGCACCATGTTACACCCTCCGGAAACTGACATGACAAATGGAAAAACAACCATAAATGAAGATGTATTATCTCAGTATCTCGTATTAAACAATGGTGATTTTCCATTGGCATGTTAGTTTTCAGAGGGTGTAACTATTCTTTTTTTGCCAGGGTGATCAATGCCAGTAGGGAAATGCAAGGCCAGGGTTTGTTTGGTTTTGATGGATTTTTTTGCCGGTGTGGTGAACCCCATCTTGAGCAACCAGTTGACCTTGGGAATAGTTACTAGTTGCTGTATTTTTAGGGCATGACATACTTCCCAGTTATACTAGGTGGTATAGGTGGTGGTTTCAAATATGTTTTTCATGTTCATCCCCGTTTGGGGAAGATTTCCAATTTGACTAATGTTCAAATGGTTTGGTTCAACCACCAACTAGCCCTAGGGATCCTGGCTCACCGAAACTGAGAATGGTTTCATGGAACCTAAATACTATGGGTTTTGGAGACCCCAATCATCTGGCAATAGGTGATTGGATCCTTACTTGGAGGATCATCCCAGTTAGTAAGTGGTTAATAACCATGGTTAGTAAGTCCCCTAAGTAGGGATATTCCCCTTCCAAATGGGCTAAATGGCTTATAAATGGTGGTTATTAACCACTTACTAACTGGGATGATCCTCCAAGTAGGGTAGTATATTATATGGGATGTTTGTTTGTAAGACAAGACAGGTGGATCCTGCAATCTGAAGCAATCAGGATGACTCATGGGCTTCATGTCATGGTCAAATTATAGCGACCAAACGCCCACGACCTGGGCCCCCCAAAAAAGGTAGCGGAGGACGTGAAATCATTCTTATTTCAGGGAAAAATTACCAGCATCTTCCAGTTTGGGTGATGTTTGAACCCTAAGGGATGGTGTTTTTTCAGCATCCCTTACCATCCATTCAGCACCCTGTTCATGTCATACTTGGAACTCCCGCATAACCTGCGGGAGTTTTGACCCCCAGAATCGAATCACTACCTGTTGATGAAATTGATGAAGAAAATCCTTTCGTATTGGTATTGATGTTTTTTGGAGGTACCTGGGTATGTTCCAGGGGGTATGTTTGGACTCCCAAACACCTCCTGAGAAGGCCACTAAATCTTCCAAACAACTCCTCATAGGGTAGTATTTAGAGGATTTTGGAAGACCAGGGTAATGTTACAACTTCTAATAAACCTGCTTCTTCTTCTTTTTTGTCTCACTGTTCATTGTAAACCCTGGGGCAATAAAAAGTACCCATAGGAATCCTCTACGGACGGAAAAGCACCCTAAACCCGGTTGATGGAAGAAATCCGCCAGATCCACCAGTCAAGGTCTATACATCCAAAAGTGGTGGGTTTCTTTCTTCCCTCAACAAAAAAAATGCTCCGAAAAAAAAGAGACCTTACAAAGTGGGCCCCTTGTAACAGGTAGTTCTAAATGGGGGGGTTACTGTATTTTTACCCTATGAATGACAGAACATAAATGGGTTTTAACTGGGGTCAAAAAAACCCATCATTGGGGTTATAGTTGTAACATGTTATATCTTTATAAGCCCATTTATAACTGGTAGGGGCCCGCCCACCAAAGGAATGATGATATCGCTGGTGCCCTTAGTTTCACTTTTGAACATAGCGATATTCACTTTTGAACATAGCTGTGATGGAAGTCATCTGGGCAATTTATAACGACCAAAACGCCGAGGTCACCCCAAATGGTGGTTTAGCCAAGATCTCGGCCCGAGCACCCTTCCAGAAGGTTGATCTGAGCTAGCTAATGGCTTGGGAGGGTTGATCACGCCATGGATAGTTCATCACTGGTCATGGATTTGGAACCTTGGTTAGCTACATCATCAAGTGGCACATCATTGTCTTTTGTAGCAAAAGTGGTGGCATTTTGCCCGGGGTCGCATGTATGTGAGATGCTGCATACGAAGCAAATTTTTCACACTGATGTTTCCATTGGACGAGAAGCTCATAAGATCACAATCCTGGATGGAAGTTTTTCTTTTTTGGGCGGAAAACATTGGATTCATCAAACTGAACGAACAGTTGTCTTGGAGCATCCTCCATTTCAAATTGATCGACTACTGCAAGTAGTAGAAACTTGTTCGGGAATCGGAGCAGTGGGGGCTGGATTTCATGCAAACCATGCGAAAACAGTTTGCTACAATGACAACAATCAGAAATTTTGCCAGTGGATCTCTGACCGACGACAAGTCCCAGTGGTTTGTGGCGATGTTTGCGATACCAAAACAGTGGCAGAAGTTTTTTCGAATGTGAAAGGCACACATGTCTTAACAGCCGGTGTGTCTTGCCAGCCTTTTTCACGATTGGGCGATCAAAAGGAAGAACATGATGAACGTAGCAGATCATTTAGTGGCACATTACGAATGGCATATCTCTGTCAATCAATGGTTATCTGTTTGGAATGTACTCCAACTGCGATGGATTCACCATGGGCTCAGAAGATTTTGCATGATTTCTGTAAAACCACCAATTTTCAGTGTTCACAGAAGATCCTTCACCTAAGTCAGCTATGGCCAGCTGAACGTAACAGGTGGTGGGCAGTTTTGTCGCATCCGTCGTTGAGCATTGGTCCGATTGATGATTTGCCATGCATTCGTTTCTCTCCGACCGTCATGCATTTGGTATCTACAATGATGAAACCACCTAAATGGGTTGAAGAACAGATCAAGCTGAGTAACATTGAGAGTCAACGGTTTGTGGAACAGAAACAAGGTATTGGTAAATATTTCCTACAATATACCAAACCTATGCCTACTGCTACTCATTCATGGGGGTCACAAATGGTTGGATGCATGTGCGGTTGTAGGAATAATGGGTTCAAACAAAGCCGATTGAATGAAAAGGGACTTCACGCAGTCCTCATTCCAATGGAAACACAGAATGTTTTCGGAGTTGAAATGTTGTGCTCAGCTCGGCATTTGTTGCCGCAAGAAGTCGCACTGTTCAATGGAATTTCTCCGGAATTCGTGCAACCACGTGAAGACACTGCAGTTCGACTGGAACTTGCAGCAATAGGTCAAATGGCATCGCCATTACAATCAGGATGGATTTTTGCGGGAATTCTTTACAGTATGATGCAGCAAGGTTTTTTCTCTGATGTTGATCCACCCCGAAGAGTTTTGGCAAACATGTGCAGAGACCTCATTCTTGCTAGGAATCAATGTTGGGATAGCATGGATCATACCAAATACATGAAGATCTTTGAGAATGAAATTCATGCCATTGATCATCCCACTACTTTCCCATGAGAATGAGAAAGAGGAAATGCATGAAGATGCCAGCTTCACAGAAGCATTGAAAGAATTTTGCCCAATTGCTGAGCAAAAGTTGCACCTCAACGCCAAAGCATCCGAGCATTCAGAAGACATTCCAGCCGACAGTGCTTTTCGTCCACATGATCGTAAAGGAAAAGGAGGTTGCATTCCAAAACATAGTGCTGAGGTAAACCAACATGATTTCACCAAGCAAGTGAAAGAGCCTGAAATCCAATATGCAACAAATGGAGGCGTTCCAGGTTTTGAGGTGAGTAGTTCTAAGAAAAGAGCATTGCCTAAACCTAGCCTTCAGAATGAACAATTGGATGATGAGCAAACAGCCGATTCACATAATGGGAATGCATGTAAGGTACCCCGAACAGAAAGCCATTTGCAATCATCATGTGCAAGTTTGTCGGCACAAGCATTGCAAACATCGGTTGAAAATGTTTCCATTGAAGATCAGCAGACTGATGAAAAACAAAATGAAACATCGCATGAAGAACAACCCAGCAATCCAAAACAGATATGCGTATGGACTGGCAAACCATTGGAACTGTTACAACCTGTGTCATGCAGTCTTGGAGCAACAGTTGGACAGTTGGCATTCGCAGAAGCCAAATTGCAGCACCAAGATGACATCATGCGTCCAACGTCATTGGTTGGATCATCGCTATCACTTAGCGCCACATTAGAGCATGAACAAGTTGTCCTTCTAGACCCATGTTTGGATAATTTCGTTCGATGTCCAATGCAATCGACCAAAAGTTGCATACCCGACCTTGCAAACATGACAAGGTTTGACGCAGTTTGGCATCAGAAAGGATGGGTTGCGTGGGATGAAATGGAGTTTTATCTTCAAAGCATTGCACATTCCGGACAGTTGAAAACATTTCCACCAATTGACATGACAGCAGCTTTGCAAATAGAACATCCGTTGTTAGCTGAAGCCTTCAATCTCGATAATGGTGAAACAGTAAACAAGGGAATTTTCACAGTTGGATGGTCGCAGAATCATTGGTTTCCTGTCCATTTCCAGTGCTACCAAGATAAATGGACCATCACAACAACCACTGAAATGAAAGATGTCGTTCAAAATTGGTGTGGTGATCAACTCAAAGACTTTGAAGTCACCGTTGTTGGTACATGTATTCCCACCAGATTTGGAGCTGATTGTGGATTCCAGTCATGTGGTTGGATCATTTCGCATGATGTTGACGAAACTCCAATCTATCCCATGAACGTCCCAGAAGCAATTCAATGGAGACTTTTGTTTGCTGAATACGTTGCGGCGCAACCTAATTCCAATCAACCTTTTGGGAACATGAAATTAGGAGGAGCCATTGATTCCAAGCATATGCAAGACCTTGTATCATTACTTGAGTTGCATGGAGTTGCCAAATCTCGATCTACTGCATGTGCTGAACAAGTGATTCAAAAATTGGGACCCCAAGCAGTACAAGCAGCATTGGGATCAGGTCGTCCATGGAAGGATTTGAAAGCCAAAGCGTCGGCACTCAAGCCGCCCATGCAGCTTGTACATGCAGATGAGTTGCAGATTGCAATCCAGGCAAGGCTCCAATCCGGCAAGCCCTTTGGAAGAAAGCAAAACAAGCGAAGCAATCGAGAGGAAAAACCCGACATTCAGATTGATGCAGATCGTGTGCAAATTCCACCTGCCATTTTCCAGCAACAAGATGGAACACAGCTGAGTCAGATTCTTCCGAGTGATTTCCATAATAATTGCCGAGGAATTGCAGTGGTGAATATCAAAGATGCACTTCCTTTCTTTCAACTGAATGATGCTTTGAGTAAAGAGGGTGTCGGTTTATTGGTTCTTGACTATCTAGATGAACGAATTCCAACCGCCCATGAAGTCATTTCGTTTCCGGCAAATTGTCCTAACACTGGAGAACCGATTATCCTAACGGCAGCGTTGTTGCAGCTTGGACATCAACGAGTTTCCAGGTTTATCCCAAAGGATCGCACCAAAATTGATGAAGTACCAACCGAAGTACTTCGCATCGTGGTTTTTCGTGATCAGTGCAATTTCACATGGAGTGACTTCGTCAAAAAGCCAGTCAAACATGTGCTTGCCAGTGATGCAGGGTCTCAGTTGCAACCAGATGATATCATTGATGTGTGGGATAGGCAATTTCTAGCCAAGTCATATCAAAGATCCAATGCCGCAGACTCTGAGATGTTTCTGTTTACCATGAGACTCACCCAAAAAGGGTCCAGCATGATCATGCCATCCAATAGCAACAATGGAATTTACATCGAACCTAGATCGGATAACGGAAGAGAACCCAAAGGATGCTTTCGAGTTGTGTGGCTTCCCAAACGAAATCTAGGTGAAGTGCGCATTGCAAAGCAAACAGCACCAGTCGATGCATGGGTGGTAAGGCATGGTGACAGATATGGATTGAGGGTCACTGAAGACAATGCCAAGCAGATGCATGAGCTATTGCGTCCAGAAGTCAGCTTCATTGATGGCAAAACCGTTGACACCTATCGTTTAGGTCCCCTGCCATTTGGGACAACGCGTCAGTCCCTTTTGAAGTTGTTTAAGTGCTGGGAATGGCAAGCCAGACCCGGACAGCCGGTTGGACAGTCCAAGGATTTTTGTGGCATTTTTTGGACAGCACAGTCAGCAACCAAGCCGTCACATTGGGTCTTCACCATGGAACACGGAGACGCGCTTATTTCGTTGGTCACGCCAAACAAAGACATATCCAAACCCAATAATGGATTGATTGTTGCATCCAAAAAGACCATTGATGCCATGAAACCCACCAAGCAGAATTTTGATGACAAATCCATGCAAGATCCGTGGCTTCATGATGATCCATGGCAATCATATCAAACCACGCAAAATCGGGCCATAAGTGTGTCACAGATTGCAGCGATCGAAACCAATGTACAGAGGAAAGTGTTGGAGACGTTGCAACACCATAAGTCGCCAGAAGATGATGCCGATATGAAGGACACCAATGACATAAGAGTGCAGCAATTGGAGACACAGGTACAGAAGCTCACAGACAACATGGCCAGCCTTAGTTCGTCAATGAGTTCTTTCCATACGCAGCAACAGCATGTCAATACCCAATTGAGCACACAGATTGGCACCATCAAGAGTCAAGTCGATCAGCAGCATACATCCATGCAAGCCATGTTATACAATAAGATGGAAGAACAAATGAGTAGAATTGAAGCCCTTTTCGCAAAAAGGGCCAAGCATGGAGAGTGACACACGTTTCAAAAAGGGGGGGGGTATGTTCGATATACCCTTGCTAGAATGTTAGCCATTCTATTGTTGGGGATGTGCCTTCGGATAGGTGAAGCTTCAAACCCGGGACCCAATCAGATTGAGCCTCGGATCACTATTGGATGCTTTAACCCGACTGGCCTGATGCACAAAGCAGATACTTTAGATTCTCTTCCATGTCGTGGGGTGTCGATTTGGGGTGTTTCTGAAACGCATTTGTCTAAGCAAGGCATTGCAAAATTCAAGCAAGAGTTGATGTTTCGCAAAAGCCGATTCAAATTTTGGCCTGGTGCCCCGGCACCACTTCGTTCTACTGCAGCCAGGGCCCTAGGAGGAAAACAAGTGGGAACCGGCTTCATCACAGATGTTCCAAGTCGGAGTTTGCATCATTCGTGGCCGTCAGAAAGTTGGAATGAAGCAAGATTCACAGTTAACACTTTTTTCGTGCAAGGTCATTGGGTTCATGCAGCCGTTGTATATGGATATGCATATCGAGCCGAGTCAGTCGAGGTTCGTGCCATGACCAATGAATTAATGCAGAATGTTACAAACAGGGTTGGATATGCCATGCGAGGCAAAAGAATAATTATGGGAGATTTCAATCAGTTAGAGGGTCAACTTGAAGTCATAGAAAACCTCAAGTCTATGGGATGGAAAGAAGTCCAATTGCTTGCCCAAGAACGTCATAATAGAGAGATTACCAAAACATGTAAGTCTACCACCACCAAAGACTTTATTTGGATTAGTCCCGAACTTGTGCCGTACTTTGATCAAGTGGAAACTAAAAGTATGTATTCAGATCATCTTACATTGTGTGCCCACTTTAAGCCTTTTGGACCACCTTCCAAAATTTATTTGTGGAGAAAACCCAAACCTTTTGACTGGAAGGAAAATGACTACTGCATTCCCGACGGATCTTTCCACAATAATCTTGGTAACACAGCGGATTCAATAATCAAAAATATTGCTGAAACCTTTGAAAATCGCATCAATGACACTTTGATTCAAAACGGAAAGAGACGCTTACCACACCAACAGCGTGGCAGATCACATACCACAGAGGTAGTGGAACTTGCAGAGCATAATTGTCCAATTAAACCCAGTCGAAATGGAGAACGTGTTCCGACATTTGATGGACATTCGTTGCAGCATAAACAGTGGTTCACACAAGTTCGTCGTTTGCAGAACATGATTCGAAACAAGAATCCTGATTCATTGCAGCAAAAAATCCATCGACATAGGGAATGGAGATCGGTACTGAAAGCATCAGGTTTTCCTAATGGGTTTCCAATTTGGTGGAGAACACATCCTTCAAAAATTTATCCTGCACCCGAAAGACTACCTGATGATGTTCCGTCTCATGAACAATTGGTGGCAATATTCTTGACATTTGAACTTGAATTTAACCAGTTGGAACAAACCTTGAAGATCGAAATGGTTCGCAAAGCAAAGGCAAACCGATTGTTAAATCCACACAAAATTTTTGCTGATGTTCGGAAACCGCCAGTTTCCCCAGTCCTTTTGTTGGACAACACAATCCGGGCAGAAGTGATGGAAGTTGACTTTGACAATAACACAGTTATGTTGGATAAGAACATTTGCTTTGACATAAACCAACCAGTTGTCATTGAAAATGAAAGTTGTGAAATCAAATCCCAGCAAGATCAACATTTGACACTGAATACGATTCCAGATACGATTGTGCCTGGTGTCACACTTCGTCAAGAAAAATTCGTGGGGGAGCTTCAGGAACTTTTTCAGGCTTTTGGAAAAGAATGGAGTAAAAGATGGGATCGACACAAAGATCTACCACCTGATCATTGGAGTCCTATCCTTGATTGCTTCAAACAATTCTTTCCTTCGTGTCCAGAACAAAACTTTCCCGAAATCACCTTGGATTTGTGGCGAACCACTCTTCGCAAAAAGAAGACCAGAGCAGCCGTTGGACCAGATGCATGGTCAAGAGATGATTTACTTCGATTGCCAGACGATTTGACTATTGGAATCTTAGAACTACTTCATGCCATTGAAAACGGCAAACCATGGCCGGTCACCATCATAACCGGTTTGGTTTTTTCATTGGAGAAAATTGCTGGAGCATCCACAGTCAATCAATATAGGCCAATTACGGTATTCTCTCTTATATACCGCACATGGAGTTCGATAAGGGCAAAACAGTGCCTACGTCACTTAACGCAATTCGTTCCTGCCACATGTTTTGGCAACATCCCCCAAAGATCTACCACACAAGTGTGGCTTGGAATTCAAACCTTGATTGAACAGGCAGCTCATGATCAACAGCAACTTAGTGGGGTCATGGTTGATATCATCAAATGTTTCAATCATTTGCCGCGGTTGCCAATCATTGAAGTTTGCTGTCACTTGGGTATTCCTACAGGAACTTTGCGAGCATGGGGCATGGCACTTTGCCAGATGCAAAGACGTTTTGTTATCAGAGGTTCAGTGGGACCAGCACTGACATCTACAACAGGGTGTGCAGAAGGTTGCGGACTATCAGTTGTGGGTATGCTAGCTATAAATATTCTCGTGTACTATCAAGCTTCCCCAAACTACTCTGTGGAGCTTTGTTGACAATCTTGAAGTGACCACATCAAAAGCAGAAGATAGTATTTTGGCATTGCAAACACTTTCTGATATTCTTACGGCATTAGATCTCGGCCTTGATAAAGACAAAACCTTCGTTTGGGCAAATTCTTCTGAGGCAAGGAAGTTCTTACGGGACAACAGCTTAACAGTTAGAATGTGGGCCCGAGACCTTGGTGGCCACGTACAGTACAGCCGACAAAATACAAATGCCATCATCACAGGTCGTATCTCAGCCTTTAAAGAACGTTGGAAAGACTTTGCTAGGTCGCATGCACCTTACCATCAAAAATTGTCTGCCATCAAAATGGTTGCATGGCCAAATGCATTGCACGGCATCACGTCGGTGCACCTAAGTGATGAGTACCACGATGAACTTCGAACAGGAGCCCTTCGTGGACTTCAAGCACAATCAGCTGGAACCTCACCGATTGCACACCTCTCGTTGGTGGAACATCCGTCTGCAGATCCGGGATTTTACGCCTTGTGGAAAACAATCTCAGACATCCGAACGTATATCCCACCAGAGTCGTGCATTCGAGTGTTAGATGAAGCAAGCAGACCTACAACACGGTTGCGATCGGAACCTGGTCCAACACACGTTTTGTTAGGTAGATTGCATCAGATAGGATGGCATTGGGAAGAGGGTAGCTTTGTTGCAAGTAACGGGGACTTGGTTGATCTTTGGAACTGCTCTATTCAAGAGCTTTACCTCCGTATTGTAGAAGGGTGGCAAGACAGGGTCCTTCTTCATGTTGTAAGCCAAAGAAAGTCTTTTGTAGGTTTGTGGAAATGCAGTCCTTCCCTGACTCATAAGACGTGGCCAGACCAACATGGAGACAGAAGCTTGCTGCGTACATGCTTGAACGGCACCTTTTACACAGCAGATCACCTTCGTTTTCGACCTGAACATGAAGCAAAGCAATGCCCCTTTTGTGGTATGGAAGATAGCCGAAAACACCGGCATTGGGAATGTGCAGAGCTCCAGGAAGCCCGAGCGTTTTGCCCTCCTGACATGATCAAACACATTCTTACACTTNAATTGGTTATAAGTTAAGTTAGACCAGTTATGTTGATGAAAGGATTTTAATTTAAACCTAACTGGTATAACTGGTTTTTAACTGGTTTATAACTGTTTTGTAACTGGTATAACTGCTTTTTAACTGGTTCAACTTTTTTTATAAACTCATTGAACACATTGTATGGCAGCAAAAACAAAACCAAAATCACATTTATTTGCAACATATGCAAAAATGTTGGAAGATTTCCAAAACAAGACAACCATGCAATGAATGTTCCAAAGCACACACAACACATGCATGCAAGCCAAAAAAAACAATCATGCAAGTCAAATCATAAGGAACAAATACCTAAATATACAAAAAGGACACATCAGAAAGAACAAGCATGCAATGGAAATAAAAAACATGCAAGATGAAATAAGCAAACTCCATGGCCAATGCTGGAACAATCACACGCGCCGCCAAAAAAAAACCATCGCAAGGTCTCATCACCTTTTTCACCACAAAGTCAAAAGCGTGTCTGGGTCGGACTTGGCCCACCACAATGGGTGGATATGGTCTGGCATATCCATCACTGTACAAATTTCCAATTGATGCGATCGACGCCAATATTCAGCGCCATGTTCAGATCGCAAAAAAGGAAGTTTCTCAATCACAAGGTATGTAACATCTTGAGAAGAAAAACAACAATGGATTTGAATTGTCTCAAATCTTTCGCCTTGGTCCAGAAAAAAAATGATATCATCTTTGGCCACGTGAACATGCTGGGTCATGGCAGTCATGGACACCAAAGGCACTTCCAATTTCAAATGGTCTGGCAACAACGGCATCAAATCAAAGGATCTGTAAATGGGATCGAACAAACCGACGGACGGAAAAGCGCCAACATTATCCAAAGTTTGGGTGTGGGCCAGCACCATGCGCGGCAGGGCCGCTTTCGCAACGTTGGCTTCAGTTTTGTGGACCAAAGACTGCAATCGGTCGCACAAGTTTTTCTTAAATTCTCGATGTTTCGTTTCCATGGCAGCCACTGACAAGATAGGTCCTTGGGGAATATGCAAACGATGGTGATGCTTTGGTCTGAACGCGTCTGATGAATGTGCTTCCAAAAAAGCCTTGTGATGTCGGTCTTGCAAATCCAAAAGCTTTGTCTTGGACATATGAAAACGCAGGTGCAAACGAACCTCACGGCAGCAAAGCTGCAACAAATGGAAGGAAGCCAGCGCTGGCTTCAAACTTGCAAAGCTTTTCAACAATCGCGAGCACAAAAAAAACAACAAAGGCACCATCAATTCACACTCCCAACCGGGACCTCCATAAAGATCGCCCTTCATTTTCTTTTCGGCAAACAAATTTTTTTGCCAAGTCAACGTACGATGATCAACCGAATTTCGCTGAAGTTCCAAAACATGCAAAACTTCAAAAACAGCATTTCTTTCCAACCCCAAAGCTGTAGCTTGCCCCCACACAAGCATAATTTCTTGACTTGCAATACCATTGGCCATGTAAGAATGCAAAGTATCAGGGATAACCTTGGAAGGTGGCAAAAGCACACGCACATCTTTGTTCCATAGCAATCCATTTTTGTTGTAGTGAAGCCCCAAACGAAATGCTAAATTTTCGATTTCTTTTTTTGTGGAACCCGCATTGACTAAATTTTGCAAGCGGTCACATTGATTTAAGAAATCGAGGTCCTTGACAGGAACGCATTTGTCCAATGTAGCAGCAGCAATTTCAACGAACAAAGGATCGTTCAGCTGAGCGTCTTTCTTGACGACATTGGCACAATTGAGGCAAGGGCGCAAGCCCGCACTGCCACGACTCAAAAAAGTGGTTCGGATTGCATCAAAATCAGCAGTAAACCAAGATAAATGAATTTTGCAACCACGACCATTGAGTCCAGGCAATGTAAAACCTGCTTTGCAGGGTGTGGTCAAAAATTGTTGACAAACAAGTGCAGTGTAAGCACTGAGACCACCATCAATGCGTTGTAAATCAAAATGTGTCAAAAGCCCAACAAGCATCCATGCAAAAGGTGACAACAAATATTTTTTGGGCAAAGACATGAAAGACATGTAACACAATGTAGCCTTTTTCCCCAGAGATGGCGCCAAAATATTGCCTCCTTGAATGTCATCATGATACAGAATTGCTTCTAGAACACCGTTTCGTGAGGCATCAAGCGCCATTGTCAAAATTTGTTTGTACCTTTCGTTTTGGCTGAAATGTGAAACCATAGAAGGGATGTCGGCGATCACCACAGGAACTTGTCCATCTTCTTTGGATGGCAAATGATGGAGACGAAACAAAGAAACTTCTGTGGATAAAACTTCTCTGACATGTCTCTTAAAGGTGGTGGCTGGAAGTGGTTCTTGATCACGTAGACTGTTTACCACATCTAAAATGCTTTTTTCTGGCACACCAGTGCCCAACAATTTGCGCATAACTTCAGGTTCCAGTCGCTTCTGCCGTTTTGGCGGTCGACTGCTGGAAGAAGCCATGATTCGGAAAGCAAGTATACAACTTGTTTGTTTTTTTTTGATTTGTTGCATCAATGTTGTCATTTGTTATGATATTTTTTTGCATGGTTTTCATTGCATGGTTTTGATTGCATGTGTTTTTGTTGCTGTGGATTGAGTCCCAAAAAAAATCTGTGCATGTTTTTCTAATGTTATGATTTCTTATTTTTTGTTTTTTTCATTGGAATGAGTTTCATGTTTTTTTGCATGGTTTTTGATTGCATGTTTTTTTTCTCCATGTATTTTGTGTGCAATTTTTCTTTCTGATAAAATATGCATTAATTTGTTGATCAATAGTTACATTAAATATCAGTAATGTTTGTTTCAGCTTGAAAATAAAATGTCATCTTGTCAGATGAAAATCATTTCCAAATGTGAAAAAAACATGCAAAACCAAAATGTATGAAAGCCAATAGTAATGTGAAAATAAAAATTTGCATTCCCAAAGCATTGTGAAAGATAGATTCCAAAAGAAAGTCTGAAAGCAAAACATCATGCAAATTGAAAATGCACTGAGGCCATTTTTCCTTTGGTGCGCAGCATGTATCATAGGTCTTCAAAGTTGATTTGCCTCAATTGGGCATACTTCAAAGAAAGCATCCAAAGTTCGACTTGTTTCTGTGCAATCAAGTCAAACAATTGTTCTATTTGAAATTTCACCAAACGCAACATGCAGGTCATTTCTTCGACCATTGGCTGATCTGTATAGCCAAAATATTCAGTAGCCACTAGAATTGCACTTTGAAGGCTATCATTTGTGTGCTGCAAGTGAGTTTGCCATCTCAGTAGGTGATGTAGTTGAGCAAATCTGTCATTCCATAGTCGTCGTGCTGCTGCTGCATCCATTTCAAGTTTGGGGAACGTTTTTTTGTCTTCAATGTCTTGAATCCTCAAAAAATACAGACAGTGACATGCAATAATCATAACATGCAAAAAAAATGTTCAGCCAGTAAAAAAAAAGTAGAATCTAAAGTGTGATGAAAACATGAAATCACAATCAAATAATATTTTTTGTTTGTATCCACACAATTTTGAGGAGTTTGCAGAAAAAAAATACAAATGAGCAATCATTGAATTTGATCTGTCTTCCAAAGAACATGTAAAATGTAAATATTGCATCAACCAAAAATACAATGATATGAAATTTCCATCCAATGCAAAAAGATTCATTTTTTTTGTTCACCGCCGATCCGTCGCAGAAGTCAATCCCAAAGAATTGCATTCAAAAACCAATGCCTTTTCAGGCAATGATGCTTTCAGCATTTGACATTCAAACTGCCTAGTCACCTTTCTTCTTGGACTCAGTCAACTTAGAGTTTGCATCTTTCAATGCAGTCTGAATGGCATTCAAATTGCCCTTGGCCTCTTCAATCTTGGCCTGCAAATCCGTGTCAGTCGCTTCATTCTCTTCTTGGTTGGCAGCCAAAGTCTCTTGATAAGAATCAAGCTTGGCACCCAAATTCTGTTCTGCTAACTGCAGACCATCTTTCAATGGACCAAGGGTGGCATCAGATGCCAAAGAAGCACGCATCTTGCGGCACTTGCTCACTTGACCTTCCAATTGCTTCACCAATCCGCTCAATTCCTTCTTCCCTAAGTTGAAAAAAAACATGCAACAAATTAATAATATTTGTCTTTTCAAGAAATATACATTTGTTTTTTCATGTATTTTTGTTTCCATGGATTTTTTTTAAACAAAATATTTCAATAATTGATTTGCTCAATATTTTTTTCAATGTAAAAACAATATCTCACACTTCCTCCCCCTTCAAAAAAAAACATTGATGTGTTGATATGCAAATGTGATTTAAAAAACATGCAATCATCATGAAAGAAAAAAATAAAACAAGACACTGTTTTTGATCACCACCTTGTAGTTGACCTCGACTTCGCCATTCTCATTGGTCTCTGCAGTCTTTGCGCGCTTGTTTGGCTTTGGTGCTGTAGCAACATCTGACTGCATGTGGGACTTGGTATCTGTTTCATCTTCAATGACCTTCACCCTGGTGTATTGGTATTTTTTCTGTCCTTTGGCTGCCCATACTGGGTTGTCATGGGGTTTGTTGGGGTAGGACTCAAGCTCCGCTTCCACAAGGTCTTCTGGTGCGTCTTGAAGCTTCAGCTCATTGATCATCTGGAAACGATTCAACCATTCTGTTTCCCCATGTGTGCCTGTAGAAGAACTGGCCGTAGACACCACACTGAAAGAGCTCAACCATGACAAGGACATATCATCTTTGAACTTTTGAAGCATGCCCTCTCGATCACTTGAAAGCTTCTCCAAAGCAACTTGGACCTGACTCTTCTTGTCTGGGTCATTGGTGGTCTTGGCCAAATAACTCAACTTACCATGCAACTTCTTGTATTCGTTCCTTGTGGCCAGTTGAGTTTCTTCATTCATTGCTGTACTTTTGGGAGCAGCTGCACGCTTTGCCTTTGGAGCCATGATAAACTATCTTTTGAATAACAAATAGCACAATCGAATATTGTTTTTAGCTTGTGAGCCGAACTTTCTGTGGTATTTGAATAACAAATATATGTGATTGATTTTGGAAAATCATAATTTGAAAGTCCATGCAATCAAAACATGCAATCATGCAATTCAATCATGGAATCAAATGATTTAGAAACTCAATCAAAATCAAAAAATCATGCAATCAAAATAATGCAAACAAAATCATGGAAAATGATGCATTCAAAAACACTTCAATGCAAACATAAGGTTTTATATCATGCAAGCAAAACATGAAAAACAATCATATAAATGCAAATACTTCAAGTTAAAGATCAATACTTTGTATTTTAAAGTTGATTAAAGTTAATTGATCAATATGATATATGTATATAAAAATATTCTTCAAGGAAACATATTGAATTATTAACTATGTTTTAAACCAAACAATTGATGACTTGAATTATAATTATAAAATTAAAATATTGTACAATGATAAACTCTTTAAATGATCAAAATAAAATTCATATTCAGACTTAGACTCAGACTCAGATTCACACTCAGACAGTCTGAATTCAGACTCAGATTCAGACAGTCTGACAAGAAGAACCAATACATAAAGCTGTCTGAATCTAGTCTNTCTGTCTGAATCTGTCCAAATTCTGACTCAGATTCAGACAGTCTGACAAGAAGAACCAATACATAAAGCTGTCTGAATCTGTCTGAATCTGTCCAAATTCTGACTCAGATTCAGACAGTCTGACAAGAAGAACCAATACATAAAGCTGTCTGAATCTGTCTGAATTCAGACTCAGATTCAGACAGTCTGACAAGAAGAACCAATACATAAAGCTGTCTGAATCTGTCTGAATTCAGACTCAGATTCAGACAGTCTGACAAGAAGAAATCCAGACAATTCAGATTTCACAAAAATCATTTATATATAATATACATATTTCAAAAAAAATATACAACTATAAAAACATATATATATCTTTAATCTTTAATAATTTTATGTTTTATTTTTTTCCATTCTCATATTGATGCTCTGCATGCATTCTCTAGGATGAGTCCTCTTCATCACTCACCAGTTGGCATTGCAACTGATCCAAGATTTTGTTCTTCATCTTGGCAAAGCGGCGTCTCACACGGCGCTTGATTTGATGAGCATCCTTAATACAAGATTTGATACAAGCAAGCAATCTCAATGAAAAAAACAGAAATTGCATATGCAACAATCATAAGCAAAACATGCAAGACTCAATCAAAAAAAAAGGCCAAGTAACTCCATTTTCCAACCTGCGTACCTTAGAAAGCATAATGAACAAGATGAATTTATAAATCTTTGCAAAATACACAAATAAGTATATAGATAAGGTGCTCTTTGTTCCAACTCACCAACCAATCCATCCTTCTCGATGAGCATATCCATCAGGTCACTCTGATCAGCCTGAAAAGAAAGGTTGAGAACACAAGATTGCACAATATTTTATTCATTTGATTTTTCTAGAGATTGTAGATCTATGTACCGGACCCAGTCTGTTGGAGCTTCTGTGTCATCAGCTGGAGACTTCACAGGTTGGGCCATAGTCGATGCCTCATAAGTCATGCAAACAAAAAAAATCAATCAAAATGAAAAAAACAAACACAACTATAATTCAAGGAAATAATCTGAAATGCAAGACACCAACTGCTGCTCCAGATCAATCTTTTCCTGAACATTCAGCTGTACAGATGGTCCGAACACAAAATACATAAAGCATGCAACATAAACAAAAAAAAGCCTGCTTGATCTTGGAGGCATCATCTGAGACCTACAAGAGAAACAAAAATTGTTGTGTATCATTATAGATATATACAATGAAAATCAACATGAAGCTCACATTCAAAATAAAAAGGCACCTTTTGCAATTGGCTCTTCAAAGCCTCATTGTCCTGCAACACATGGCAATGACAGAACTTCCATGAAATATGCAAATTGCCAAGCAAAACCTTAATGAGGTCGTCGTTGATGTTCTTTGCCAACTCAAAGTCCTGAAGACACATGAAATATTTCTTTTGAAAGAAAAAAATACATGCAAACATACGGTCCTTGCCCAAATTTTGAAGTTGGGCTTCCAAGCTTTCCTTTTCCTTAGATATACAAAAAAAAATATATATAAATGCAAGTGAAATATGAAGTTTAATTCCTTTAGACAAGAAACAGCCTTCAACTTGTAGATACCTTCAAGCTCCTTGAATTGCAATAAATGAAAATAGATTTTTTTTTTGACACAAAAAGAATGTCCAAAAGCACACCTTGACATAATCTTGATTCAATGTCGAAAGATTTTGCTTCTCCTGGCAGCACACAATTCCCAATATAAACTTTTTGTTTCTTGATCACAGACATTCAAAAAAAAAAGAAACCTTCTTCAGCTTGTCGACTTCTTTGCCCAACTCTTTCACTTCCTCGAATAAAACAGGAAACATCAAAAAAACATGCAACACATGCAATACATGCAAAACAAGGTACCCTGCTGCGATCATTCAAGGCAGCTTTCTTTTTCTCTTTGTCCTGAATAAAAAAACAAAAGAACATGCAATGGACATTGAAATATATCAATACATAAATCAAGGAACAGCTTCCAACATAGCGATCTTCTGATGCAAGGCAGCCACATCCTTGAAGAAAAGATCAAGCAAAACATTCTCTTATGCAGTTGACAAAAAAACAGTCTGCAATGAATTCATCGAGATACTGGTGGGATCGGTGGCATCGCCTTCACATTGACTGCAGCTTTGCCACTTGGTGGTGCCTCAGTCAAAACAAACAAGACAAAAAAACATGCAAAAAAAGGAACATGAGGCCAAGAAACCATTGGAACCGTTGGAGGAGATTCAGGACGACGATCCGGTGCCTTTTTTAACAAACTTGGCAGTGAAACTGGAAACCACATGAAAAAAATGTAAACAACAATCATGACATGAAATCAGACGTGTTACTGGTGGTGGAGCCGGAAGATGCGTAAAGTCTTGTGGGGGACCAGCTGCAGGTGGATGAACCTAAGTACACAAAAAAAAACTTACAAAATAAAGCATGCAAAAGAAATCAAAAACCAAGAAACATGGCGTTGTCTCGCGTCGTACCCCGAGGCCGTCAACAGGGTAAGCACATCGGTGACCAAACCAGGATCTACTGACACAAAGCAGTATTGTCCTCAGTCAAAAAAAATAACACCAAGACCATGACATGCAAAAAGAACATGCAAAACATGCAAACACATTTTCAAACCAAGGCTCCGATGTTATACCCGTGGTCCTCACAGGCCCAGTGGTAACCACCATTCACCATGACATCTCTAAGATCGGAAAGGGTCCCTTCGCTATTACGCTTTCCGACCCACAGCTGAACGTTGCTAGTCATCTTTGTGACAACGGCAACTTGAATCCTTTTTGAAATGCTGCTGGGTGAAAGAAATCAAAACAAACAACCCATGCAAATCCAAATCAATCAAACAAACAACATGCAATGTCATTACATGTATTTTCTACATACTGCCATGCCATTCATCCTGCAATATTTTTTCCATGAATCTAATTCCATGAATCAGATATGATTCCACTACTTAAGATTCCAGTCCTTGCAATACAATAATAATATCCAAGTCAGTCACAACAAAGCAGGCAAACAAATTCATGGAAACAAAATCATGCAAGCAAAATCATGCAATCACAAAACATGCAACAATGATTCCAAGCACACAAATCATGCAAGCAAAATCATGCAATCACAAAACATGCAACAATGATTCCAAGCACACAAATCATGCAAGCAAAATCATGCAATCACAAAACATGCAACAATGATTCCAAGCACACAAATCATGCAAGCAAAGTCATGCAAAGCAAAACCATGCAAAATCATGCAAAAATGATCATGGAAACAAATACATGGAATCAAAGTCTTGGAATCAAAAATCATGCAAGCCAAATCATGCAAACATGATCATGGAATTACAATCATGCAAAGGAAATCATGCAAAAACAATGCTGTCCAAAATATCAAGCAAACTAATCATGCAACAGGACTGCTGCACCAACTTCAGGTAAGCACAATGCAATCATGTGCAAACAACCACCCACACACACAAAGCTAAAAAAAAATGTGCAACTTGTCAAACAAAAACCATTTATAAGCTGTATTTTTCAGACGCGTGAATTGTCTCTCTGCAAATTTGCAAACAAGAACGAAGTTGTGAAAACAACTGTACATCTGTGGCCACCAAAAATGAATTAACGCTTGAGAAGGTATCCTCTCATAGCCCAACACGAGGGTGTACACCCTTTTCTGTGTCGACATTTGGAGCAGCCATCTCTGTATTTTCTTTTCAGAGAATCAGGTATCACAGCATTGAGCTTCCCCTCACCCTTAGATTTTGGGGTTGCCTTCTTGTCAGGCTTTTTCTTGGGGGCACTCTTCTTTTTGGAAACCTTTTTTGCAGCACTTTTGGCCTTTGCCTTTGCTTTTGGTTTATCTGTACATGTGCTGCTCTTTGGTTTCTTTTTTTCACTTGGTTTCTTTTCATTGCCATTATTTTTCTCATCTGCGCGCACTTGTAAAGCATTCTCCAAACGATTCATGCAAGCATCTAGAGTATCAGGAGCCTTGCTTTCGACGACAGGAACCTCAATTCATGCAAAAAAGACACCAAAAAAAACAAAAAAAGAACAAATAAAAAAGCCAAGAAACCTCATTTTGAATTTTCTCCGTGTCCACCGGAACTTTGTCCATGATGGGCAGTGCATTCTGCGGAGTCGCCACTGTCTTCACCGGCACATTCTCATTCGAAGTTGGACGTGCAGACGAAGATGCCAATGGCAAACATTTGGTCACACGCAATGGATCTGGTTGATGGCCTTTGGCCTCAGTCATGTGCGTAGTCAAAGGCAAGGCTTCGCGGTGTCCATCGGCATACTCCAATGTGGATTGTTCTTGGCCACCATTCATTTTGGAAAGAGCACACATGATGCTGGAAAGCCATGCCGGAGCGGCTGGCTGTGCGGTCATCTTTGTATCCACCAATCGATGAGATTGTCTCAAGGGGATGCTTTGTTGTAGTGATTGCAAATGTTTCAAAGAGACCTTTGGTTCACAAGGTGGTTCATTTCCAAATACTTTGTCCAGCATGTCCATTGGTAGATCTTGCCAAACACGGGGCAACTCAAGAAGGTACTGCCCTGGAATCAATTGTAAAGAAGTCCTGCTTCGAAGCAATGAATCTTTGAAACAATTTTTCACGTGCACATAATCTTGGTAAAGAATGGATGGCTCTTTGAATTTCTGTGGTGTCTTGTAGTTCAAGAGCGTGTATACCATTCCACAAGTGCTTTCACTCGGAAATTTCAATCCAAGCAAGACACAATGGCTTGACAAAGAAGCCAAGGCGAATTCAAAAGAATACGCTGGATCCATCAACTCCTGCCACAAGCTTAAGGTCAAGTATAGTGGAAGCAAAACGTAGTTCTGCAAACGGTTGCGACCGGCCTTGTCTTTTTCCAAATCCATCTCAAACCCCGCGAGACAAATGAAGGAGACACAGGCAAAAGAGCAACTTCAACCAAAAAGAACTGCGTAGATGAAACATCACCACATTCATGCGTTTTCAAAAAAAAACATGCAAGGAGATCCCAAAAATCCACAAAAAAAACACATGCAATCCATCTTGGAACACAAGATGCACATCTGCAAATGGTCAAATGCACAGCCGCAGCAAAGCAAATACCAACATCTTTTTTCCTTCCACCATTGTTCTAAAAGCTTTGGTCAATTTTCTCCAAATCCAGCAAAAGAGCTTGGATATCATTTTCCCAATTTTGGTACTTGGCCGTGTCTTCCACCATTTGTTGCAACAAAGAACGAAGATTGCAGATTTTCTGGCGAGTCACGTGGCGGCCGAAGATTGTATGATACTGTGACAAAGGCATGTTGCCTTGACGTAGCACTACAGGCATGGATGCCAGTTGGGCACGCGCTATTGACGTGTCAACCTTTTCACAAACAGCACGCCCTGCAGTCATGAACTCAAACGCAACGAAGCGCCACACGCTCGCGTTAATCTCGTCTTTCACAATGGCCTCTTGCGTGAAGATCAACATTGATTGCGCTTCACCACGTTTCGCGTCGCTCATCAGCATGTCATGTTGGATCGCATCAGCCAAAGACGACATGTTCTATACACAGGTATAACCTTGATATTCCCATATAGCTCAACATGTAGAAAATGAAAAGATCTTCCAAAAAAATCATCTTGTCTGGACATGAAAAAATATGGAAATGAAAAAACATAATGACATGCAAAAATATGTCATGGAATCTTACCATGATATGCACAAACATGCAACATGCAAACACATGCAACATGCAAAAACAAGTCACATAAAAAAAACATGCAAGATTTACAAAAAAAGAAATAAATATATTTCTAATATCACTGATTTCTCAATGGTTTTAAACAAATTTTTCTAACTGTTTTCTAACTGGTATAACTGCTTTTTAACTGGTTTATAACTGTTTTCTATCTGGTCAAAAAAGTGGTGTCCAGTTATCTTAACTGGTCATAACTGGTTAACTGCCAGTTATAACTGCGAAAACAGTTATACTAATTATAAATTAAGATAGGAAGTTGTAAGTTAGATTATATAATTACTTATAACTGAAACGGTCCACGTTGTANTGCAGAGCTCCAGGAAGCCCGAGCGTTTTGCCCTCCTGACATGATCAAACACATTCTTACACTTCCACCAGCGACATACAACCATGGATGGATACCTCGACCCGAATCATTGTACTTGTTTCGTAGCATGTTGCAACACCTACCAGATCAATATGATTCCGTCATTGTCCCACCAATTCTTCCAAAGGAGATTCACCTTTTCACGGATGGAAGTTGCAAGTCACCCAAAGAAAAACTTGCAAGAATTGGGGCCTGGGGAGTTACTGTTGGGACATTTGAAACAGATGTTGAATTCACACCAATAGCTAGAGGAATCGTTGCAGGTATTGTACAAACCATAACAAGAGCTGAGTATGTAGCTGTTATCGCTGCTGTCACTTTTGTTTCTAAGGTGCCACGACCCTTTACCATTTGGATTGATAATCAAACGGTTTGGAAAGTTGTAAAAGCACTAGCTGCAGGACGTGTCTTCGAAGAAATGATTTTGGCCAACAAACGGCCAAACCATGATTTGATTTGCACCCTTGCATCTAGACTTCGACCAATAGTGCATTTGTGTCAAGGTATCAGGAAAGTGAATAGCCACCAAAATTTGTCCAATGTCACAGATCCAGCAGAACGATGGGTCCTACGTGGCAATGATTCAGCCGATCAACTTGCGAATAGTGCCTTTAGTTGCAACCCTCGCCTCATGCAAGTTCAGGCGAAGCTTTTGCAGGAAATCATAGAACTAGATCATTTGCGTGGTATCCTTCATCGCACATTGGTTTCAATTGGTAATCTTGCATTGGACAAAATTCATGCCCAACGGAAAGGCACACATCAACATGAAGTAGGCGGTGACACCACACAGCCAATACAAGTCATGATACCATGGGTTTGGCCGGAAGAACAACTTCCCGAATACCCCAAATTCCGAGTAGCTGGTTGGGAACACCTAGTTAGTTGGAGTAACAGTTTGCATGATTCAACAATGCCAGTTCGAATGTGGAGCTGGCCACAATTAATGGTTGATTTTCTTATAACGACTGGTGAGACATGTCCTTGGTATGATCGTTCCAAAAAACGTTGGAGCATGACTTGCAATAGCCAAAATAGGCAATTCTCCAAGAGATGCAAAAATTTTCATGCCTTCACTACCAAAATTTTCTCACAAAATCATCGTGAATTGCCGATGAAAAACAGCAGACCTGACTCATTTGCGTTGCAATTTTGGTGCGTGTGCCTTCCGGTATGTGTATCTGATGAAAGATGCAACGCAGTCGACGAATGGTTCATGAAACATCAATCCCATTTTCGTCAGAGCAGTGATTTGCAGTCGATAGAAATCGATCGTTGAACACGTTCCGTTGGGGCTCTTGGTCGTCCGCTGCAGCCGTCACCCAGAGATCATGCGGGAAAAGAGTGCGGGAAAAGAGGTAGTTTAATAAGGGTAGCCGTTTGGACCAAGTTCCCAGTACTCGGCAGGTGCAACAGATAGGTCCCCATGTTTTATCCTCGCCTTCCCACTGCGGTGGGAACGGGTAGCTTTAGCGCCATGGGATCTTTGAGTGGTTGGGAAGGTGAAGTGCCGGGCTTTTCCATCAATCCCGAACTGAAGACATTTGGATTTCGACCTTTTTGCTTTGAAGATGGTATCAAAACGTGGTTGTGTGAAGAGGGGCAATGTAGCATCATGATCTCGCAAAGAAGGATTGACGCTTTAGCCATCTCCCATCATAGCAGTATTGCATTGAGAAACGCAACAATTCATACCATTGTGAATGAAGGCAAACATCATTGGAATGTTGTAGTGGATGACTACCCCAATACATTGGTCGGAATACATCCCAACAAAGATGATCTCAACAAGGTGATTGACCTTTTTTCTGGAATGACAAATTGGTCCAAAGGTGCAGCACAATTGGGACTTTGCCCCAAAATCGCACTGGAAAGGGACGAGTCAATTGCGAGCATTGGAGCGATGAATTCGAAGATTCCTGTTTGGAAAGCAAACGCATTTGTTGATCATTGGAGCTTTGATTTTGGTGTGGGTTTTCGGAATGCTTCAGTTATGCTCATATCTGATGTGGCGAATGAATTTGTGCGTGAACCCATGAGCAATTTCAAGTGTGGACTCATGACAGGGTCGCCACCATGTCAACCATGGTCGATTTTAGCATCAGAATTAGGACTTGCAGACAGCCGTGGTAGGACTTTCCTTTCCGTAGCTGATACTGCCGAGTTTATAGGTGCCATTATCATTGACCTTGAGAATGTTGCGGGTATCTTTCAACATCCTGACTGGAATGAAGTTGTAAGGTATTTTTGGCATAGAGGGTTTGCATTGATCCACAAGAGCGTTGATTCATTGAGAGGCTTTCTGCCCACCAATCGTGCACGTGCAAATATGATTTTTGCTAGGTGTGATTTTCCTCATGTGCCTATCCCTGAGAGCCTGCAATTGTTAGGTGCCGATAGTGTGTCAGCGAATGCATTCGGTGTCCTGCATGACCCTATGCAGGTGAAAGATGGCATGTTGGGTGAAATGGTGCAGCTGACGGATGGTGATGTTGAATATCTGACTGAACCCAAGTTCTTCACTAAAGATGTTCAACAAAAAGTGAAAGCAGGGCTAACACCATTGGAAGCCAGAGCTCAGCATAAGAATCATGCATTACCATGTCCAACAGCAAGATATGGAACGCCGAGTGAGTTGAGTCAGCAAACATTGGTTGACAAGAAACTTATCATGACGATCCACATTCATGATGGAAAGGTTCGATGGTTTTCTCCATTTGAATTTATGGCGGCATTGGGCATCCCTGTTCAATCCATTCTACCATTGAATCGGTCTTTGGCATATTTGATGGCTGGAAACACGATTTCACCATTACATGTTGCGTTGAACCTATGCAGAGCGATGTGTTGTATAGGAATGACTGAAAGATCATATAGGTCCATTTCGTACATTGTCAACAAATTTGCTTCCAAGCAAATTCCACTGGCAAGATGCGAGATTCAATGTGACAATGATGTGATGTGGATGATCCCCAAACAAAATCAATTGGTGCCTCGACCAGTTGTGGCTGAAGACATTGGCAAAACCCCCGAAAAGACAGTGCCTCCTGAACAGGCATTGAAGCGTACGTGTGACAGCATTGATGACACTAGTGAACCACGGCAAAAAAGACAATGTGTGGAAACACCAAATGTGGCATCCATGACTCATGTGGTGATCATAGGACAACAATTGAGCGTACAACACAAGAAGTTTGATTCGGGCATGAACATGGGTGACTTTGTTCGTACGGTTGGAACTTATGACATGTTCTTGTTGGTTGGTGAGATTGATATGGCCAAACATTATTTGATTGTGATTCACAATCAAATTGCGAAGTTGAAACATCATATTGTGACAATGAGCCATCAAATGAGGAAAATTCTGCCTTTGTTTGATTCCACCTTGAAACAAGAGTGTGTTGGTGACATGTTGTCGTGTTGGTTTTGTACTGGTGATACGGCCACACACCAGCAGGTGTCTTCCGCCGTCACGTTGCATGGCCTGAGTCAATTCCGAGAGTCGTGCATTGCGTTGTTCATTATCCCAGCAGACCATCAATCGTTGACACCCCAGTGTGTGCATGAGCAACCGAAGGCGCCCCTTGTAGGGGTTTGGGTTCGATGTGGTGCAAAGGGTGATGTCCATCAAATATGGGTATCAGATGACTATGATGTAAGCATGCTGAAATTGAGATATCATAGAGAAGGCTTTCAATGTCATATCATGGTTCGTGGCGAAACATTGAAAGATGAGCATGTTGTTTCTTTGGAACAGAGCATTCTTGAAGTCTCCTACATGCCACAAGCTATTGTTGAGCAACGCAATGAGCAACCATGTGATGTCATAGTGAACTTTGAATATCAGCATTTTCTTCATGACCCTACGACCATTTTCATTGAGCCATGTGAAGCAAATGAAGTAGGAGAGTACATGAGTTGTGATATATTGCAGTCGACTATCAACATGAATGTACCCGAAGGTCACGTTGTGATAACTGTCATGTCACGTGGCTGGTGCCAGACCATCGCAGTGATGAAAGGGACCTCCATTGGAACCATTCTTCGCAAATTGCAGATTCAAGCTGAGGCAGTTCGATGCATTCGATACAAAAACTGCACATTGGAATTGCAAACAGCCTGCCACAAGGCAATGGAACTGCAGATTGAATGTCATGAGCAATACGTTTTTCTCCGATTCAACATGATGAAAAAAGTTCTTGCATTGAAGATTCAACCTTACCATGTGGCATGTGATTGCAAATCAATGTTGTCACAACATTTGGGAATCCCTATGAGCATGTTGCGATTGTTTCATGGATTTAATAGGGTTGGTGATGATCAAATCATGTGGAAACTCAAGGGCATGATACAAGCACGTGTTTTCCCATTGGCAGGGGGAATGATGACCCTTTGTGATGAGGGGCATGTAGATGGTGAATCAAATGTGCCTTGTGTTGAGTTTTGGATTCGTTCTCCCACAGATGGCAAACTGCATGTTTGTCGAACACATCGTCAGCAGTCGTTGCAACACGTGCATGAAAGTGTGTTCCCAGGATTGCCAATTGGGAAGTTGTACTGCAATGGTATAAATGTATCCCCAGATTCAGCATGTCATGCATTTGCCCAGAGCGTCGTTGTTTCCAGATTTTTTCCTTTGAAAGGAGGAGGAGGAGGGAAGAACGGCAAGGGTGAAGGAAAGAGCAAACAAACCAACACTGCGAAGGCATCCGATTTCCTCATCGAATGCTTGGAAAAACGAGGTGTGCCTAAGACTGAAAGCATTGATCGTGCCAAGAAAGTGATTTCAGTTGTAGGAGTTGACTTCATATTGAAACATTTGGAATCAGACGACTTTTGGATCCACATGAAGAATGAAGCGTCCAAGAACATGGTTCCTCTCATCCTACCACAGGAATTGAAGGTTTGGCAGCAGACAAAGCGTAATGAAGCCAAATCACAAAAACCAATTGCATCAAACAAAGGTCCAGCACCAGCGTTGAATTCCAAAGACCTTCAGTTGAGGATTGTTGATTTCAAGGCTGAAGGTAAAGCTATGCAAGTCATTAGTGAAGAAGCTATCAAACCTGACTGTACTGGAGTTTGCCTCATGGCCCCAAGCAGTGCCAAGCATTTTCTTCCGGCAAAACGATTGACGGCTGATGGATTAGCCATTGTGACTCTAGGAGTGTTGTCGCAGAATGATCCTCAGATTCAATTCATCGTGACGAGCTTTTCAGGTGAAGAGTTTGTGGCCAGAGGGAACATGTATCAATTCGGTGATACCGCAGTGACACACAACCCATCGTGCCCAACTGCAAAGGTGACTGAAGTTGCATCATCGGTGGTCGAAGTGGTCATTGGCAAAGATTGTCCGTGGTGGAGTGTTGCAGCGGTAGATGCATTAGCGGCAGTTTCTAAGTTGGATGCAAGCATCAAGATTAGAGAGGCTGTCATTGGCCAGTGGAAATTTCGTCCATATAGTCAAAGCAGAGTTCCCACCAATAGTGAACATGCAGCACACATTCATGGCTATATTAGGGTTCGTGACAACATGTTGGATAGCATCTTAGCAGTGAGTGGACAGCATGCCATTTTCTTCAACACCAGAATTGGAGGGGGGGGGAAAAGACGATCGTTTCTCATTTGTCCCACTGCCTGACATGGATCTTGATGAAGCAAAGTGCAAAGCCCAAACCATACAATTTTCATTGGGAATTGTGAAAGGAAGAGGACATTTCACGTTGAGATGCAGACGAGAACATTACCGAAAAGTCATGAAGCAAATCAATCCTCACATGGTCTTTGGTGAATCAAGTGATGATGAGTCGGATTTGGATGCAAAGTTTCGACTTGAAGGTATTCATTTTCAAACCACAGCCCATGAATTGACGGCAGCATTGAAGACATTGAACTGGAAGGCCAAAGCAATTCGTGCAATGGGTGCTTCGGCCTGGTTGGTGTTAGCCAATGGACCACCCAAGAGCAAGACATTTACATTGAATGATCAACTGGTAGTGGTGAAAGACGTTGTCCCTCGTATGCCGCTATCGCAATTTGTTGTTTCCAAGCCTGCACATGTGTCATTTGAACCAAGCGGAGTGTCTACACCATCAACGGTGTCGCAAGGTCCTGTGTCAAGCAGGATGGATCAAATTGAGGCAGGACTGGAAGAGAAGATTCAGAAAATTGTTGACAAACAAATGCAAGAAAATGCCGACAAAATGGATTGAATGGGGGAGGCCTTGGCAGAACAGGAGGTGGCTCAATCTGAGCGTCAGATTCAGTTTGCAGACCATCAGAAGGAGTTGTCTCAGGTATCCACGAAGATCACCAATGTGGCAGCTGATCTTCAAACCACCCAAGCAAATATGCTCAGCAGTTTTGAGATGCTATTGAAGAATGAGATGAAAAGCCTGCATCAAAAATTGTCATCAGAAAGAGAAGAAAGCGAAGAAAAGCGAAGGCGAAAGGAATGAGGATTTCCTACGTTATGGCTGACTACATGAACATGGAATCATTGTGGAATCGGCAAACTACAAATTTTCCCTGATGTGTTAGCCGGATTGTGCCTGTTTTGTTTCATAATTATCGTCCAATGGCAATGCATGAACCACCATCGTTCCCTGACATTGAGGAATTTGAGTGGTCATCTTCATCGGAAACCCAGCGATGAAATAATTCATAATTACTTTGATCGTCCTTTTGCAGTGCTGGTGTCATTAGCTGTCTTCTTCATAGAAAATAGTTTTGACAGTAGTTTTTGTAAGACGAGTCATCTTGAAAGGCAGATGTTTGATTCTCGACCAAAGCAGTGTCTTGGTGATTGCTGGTTTCGTCCTTTTGTAGTGGCGGGATCACTTGCTTTTACCGTCGTGCAGTGCTTTTGGCTTGGGGTTGAATTTTTGTTTGCTTCAACGTTGATAACGAATCACATGAGCTTAAGGTTTTGTGAGACCTTTTGGTTAGCGTGTGAGAATGGCAGTCAATGTGTTCATCATGCATCCATGTGTGAAAATATCCACGATAGCAGACACTTGACCTTTTTGCAATTTGTTAGTGCCATGCATCTCACGTGCAATTTCACGATGAGAAGTCGTTTGTGGCATGAGAATCCAAGCAACTACATTAATCACTGTGATGCCGTGCCGTACCAATACCACATGCAGTGGCCGTTGGAGTGGAAAAACCGTTAGTCTTCGACAGGGGTTGGAAGGTACGGTGGAAACAATAAATGGGAGAATGAACTCACAGTTCCTTTCTCATATGTACAATTTGAATATATTGAATGTACTCAGGAAGGCCTGTGGCGACGTTCAATAGGGCGCCCTTTTTTCTTTAAATTTGGTCTGGAAAAGGAAGAAAAAGGGCGCCTGTTCTTTTGGTACCCCACAGGCTTCTTAAATACATTCAATGAATATACTATCTATATTGCAACAACGACGTCCATTTATTTTTTCCAAGCGTTCTCACCAGCATTGAGGGCCAAAGCTATCCGTTTCGTGTATCCTCACGATAAAATTTATCTTAGTGATCTGTCTGAATCAACTTCAGAATGGAAATCATACCATCATCTTATGAACATATTCAAGGAAACCACCAGACGTATTGGGGAAGCTAAAAACCCTGGACCGGTTGAAACTTTTGAAAATATTGATATGAAGGGACTTGTGGCGGTAGGATCAATTAACCCCACTTCAATCACGTCCAAATTGGAAACGCTCTATGATCTAGGGCCAGGTATTTGGTCAATGAGTGAAACATCAGCTACTGATAGACAACAACAACACACACGAAGCTTTTTCAAAAGTAAATCTTGGCATGTGGTGATGGGAAAACCGGTGAAGGCACACCGTAATGGGGTCATGGCAGTTCGTGGAGTCGCCAAAGGGGTTGGCCTTTTTTCGTCCTTTCCATCATGGAAGTCGATAACACCACTACCACTGCAACTTGAAGAATCTTGCCGCATTGTTGTTTCATTTACCCAACTTAGCCCCAATCTCACCATACAATGTGTGACCATTTATGGACCTCATACGAAAGCGATGTTATCACCATTGCCATTTCTAGATAAAATGATGCGATATGCACTTGAGAGAGCACGATCATATAATGGCCCCACGATTATTTTGGGTGATCTCAACTATACTTTGGATGAAATTCCATCGTGGCCCTTAATCAAAGAGTGTGGTTTTGTGGATGCGGCATTGCACGATGCAAATCGACGTGGCACATTTCCTAGTCCGACGTGTAAAGGGCTCACGAGAAAAACCTTCATCCTTATTCCTGATAGTATGGTTGTCTCAATGGTGCATTGTGATACGCTTGATGATCATCTTTTTGATACACACCCTGTCCTTCGGGCATTATTTCGTGTTGATGCACTCACAAAAGCACCAATGAAAATCAATCTTCCCAAACCGGTTGATGACTTTTTCCATGATATACCCCTGATGAATTCACTCGCTGAACAACATGTTCAAAATCACAACGATGAATTCCAGTTGTTGTTACAAAAGGGGAAAACTGATGAAGCCAATAAAATTTGGGCTAGTGCTGTTGAAGATGTGCTAACACAGACGGTTGTGGATAGTGAAGGCAAACATGTTTCCCTCAATAAAGCATATTTTGGGAGGAGTGATCCAAATTTAATTCGACAGGAACCCCCATCAATTCCGATCCCTAAACCTGGTCGTGACGGGGACTTCAATCCAGTTGGTGAATATCACTCAGTACATCTTCGCAGATGGCTTAGGCAAGTCAGAAGATTCCAAACAATGGAAGCTACAAGAAAAGCATTAAACAATTGTCAAGTTGAACGTAGAGTACATGTTGCAAACAGATGCAACGAACTATGGAAATCCATCATCAATGCTACGGGGTTTGAAGGTGGTTTTATCAATTTTATCTCGGAAGAATTTCAAATGTTACCATTATATTGTCCTGATCTTCACCTCATTAGTGCAGTCAAGACATTCATGATTGAAAAATACCGACATGAAGAAAGCCAGTTTGTCAAACGAATGATTGACAAGAAAGCTGCTGACATTAGACATGACATGACAAAGAAGGCTGGTAGAATTGCATTTAGGCAACTCCAAGATGATCCTAAACATATTTCGCCAGTTTTTCACCATAAAGAAACATTCCATATTAAGCCACAAAGATTGTTTCCACAAGGACAAACAACACTTATCCTAAATGATGCACATAAGATTGATTCGTCGCTACCATTGTGCTATGATGGCAAGAACTACAAAATTCAGAAAGTCGCGGATGACAGAGTTCATCTCACGGAACCTTTACGAATCAAAGCTCACTGCCAGATTGCATTCCAAACACGCGTTGTTTCAGAAGACAAAGAGAAAGCTGAGATGTCTTTTGGATTTTGGAACCGATGTTGGAAGAGGGATAATGTAGATGATAACCAAGACATTGTGATAAGTGCAAAGCAAATTTTAGACAGTATCCCCCAGTGGAATCATTATCCGGGCGAAAAGGCTTCACTTGAAGCGACTAAACAAGCAATGAAAGGAATTAAGAAGAAAAATATGAGAGGGTCTTGTAAGTTCATCACCATTGAATTGCAGTGCATACCCGATTGTCTTTTGAACATGCTAGTAGACATCTTTCGTGCCATAGAAGCAGGACATAAGTGGCCGGAACAATGGATGACAGCATTTGTTATCTTCCTACCTAAAGTTGAAGAGGCATGCCGACCAGAAGATCTTAGACCAATTACTGTCATAAGTACGTTGTATAGACTTTGGGCACGAATGCACGCATTGCAAGTCATTAAGTGGGCGTCAAATAATGTTGCACCCCTGATTGGGGGAGGCATAAGAGAAGTTAGTCCGGCTGACTTAATGACCCATGTCCAATTTGTAATTGAGTCCCATGGGCTCCATCATCAACACCTTCAAGGTCTTGTTCTCGACATACAAAAAGCATTCAATAACATCGTGCATTGCTAGCAGAAATCTTTGAACGACTAGGATTACCAAGATGGCTGGTGCAACCGTACTGTAACATGATGAGCCAGCTTGAAAGGAGACTTGTTTTTGCGACCTTTATAAGTACAGGGCAGAAAAGCACATGTGGAGTGCCGGAGGGTTGTCCACTAGCGGTGCTGGCAATGCTGGCATATACAGTTGCCATTCATTCGTGGATTAAGCATCGTCAAGCTACTGTGTGTTTTTATGGCTTCGCAGATAATTGGTCCATCTACGATGAATCCGTGCCAATCCTTCGAAGAGCCATTGGCGAAATTGAATTCTTCTGCGAAAAAATGATTTTGCCACTAGCAGGTGACAAAAGCTGGTTGTGGAGCACTGATACTCGTGGACGCCAAGGTCTTAAAGATATATATATCCAAGGCAAACATGTGCCGGTGAAACATAATGAAAAGGAACTTGGATGTGACATGCAATACACAAAGAAGGGATGTCGTCAAGTTTTTCAAAAAAGAACTGAAGTCACTATAAGAAAACTCAAAAAGGTGACAAAGATTCCTGTGATAAAAAAGCATCAGAAACGCTTAGTCAAGGGCTCCGCTCTTGCTACATGCTTGTATGGTGCGAATCTTACCCATAGCCCCAAAACTGAGATGCATAAGTTGAGATCAAGATCTGAAACGGCGCGTGCCTTAGGAGGTGGTAGGGCAGGTGAATCACCATATCTAACTTGCATGTATGGCGGCAAAGATAACGTTGACCCAGAGCTTTGCATGATGTTGGAGAAAATACATATCCTTAGGAGAATGACCCGAAAACATTGGTTCCCAACCATTAATTTTCTTACCTTTGTGAATAATCCGGGTACCAGACCTGGCCCAGCAAAAGCACCCCATGATGCTTGAAAAGATTGGGGACTTGTTATGAACACAGATGGCACCATTGTATTCCATAGTGGCATCCAAATAAATACCTTGAAGTGTAATCAGCAATATCTTGATTTTATCATGGAGATTGAATGGTCTTGGGTAGTGAGCTGCAGACTGTCAAAAACAAGAAAGAACTGGTCACCTTGTTATTTTGACCCAAAGCAGACACAAAGAATCTGCACCAAGATGACTGAGCAAAAGGCACGGGTGATTGCGGTGCATTTGCAGGGAGCATACTACACCAATGACCAATTGGCGCGTTTTAAGACAGAAAACGATAGCATGTGTCCGTGGTGCTCTAAACCTGATGGCATTGAACATCGTTTGCGATGTGCTAATCTCAAAAGTTTTAGAGAAAAATGTAACTTGGTTGACACATGCCAAGACGATACACCAATCTTCAAACATCATAATATCTGTGAAATACCCGAAGAAGTTTGGGAACTTTATCACAAGCTTGCTCATAAACAATTGGTGCAACCAACCGCACCTCCATGCGATCTCACTGAAGTAACTATTTTTGTTGATGGATCATGCACTGACCCAACTATAACCTTAGTGCGTTTGTCGTCAGGAGCAGCAACAGTCAAACAAGGACCATTTACTTGCAAAGTATTATCAAAAGAACTCGTACCAGGACTTGAACAGTCGTCAAGCAGGGGTGAAATTTTTGCAGGAATTTTGGCACTTGCATCAACATATCGAGTGCACATAGTCACTGATTACTTGCTTTTTCACGACCGGTTGAAAATTCTTCTAAAAGGGAATCATCCAGAATCTTCATGGAAGCATGGGGACCTTTGGAACATGGTGTTTCAACTTGTTCATAATAGAGTGGGAAACATTTGTGTCAGTAAAGTTAAAGCGCACCGAGATTGGAAAAATTTGAGAGGCCAAGAACAAAGTGATGCATGGCATCATCACAAAGTTGATGAAGCGGCTAAGGATGTGATAAAACAGTCTAAACTTTACCCGATATATGTACGAATAATCAAAAAACTTGAACTTCAGCGTCATAAAATCCAGTCATACGCTGAATTCTTGTACACAACTGCGATGGATGTTTTTAAGACCAAACGAGTTACTCATAAGCATCGTGAAAAATTTGATTTAAAGTTCTTCAGGGTCTCGGCAAGGGGCCGTCCATACCAAACCAATAGTCGTAATCTTGAACAGTTGCTCCAAGAGGGAACACGATTTCCTGTTGCATTCTTGACGGGCATTGTAGATTGGTATAAGCAATTAACATGGCAACATAAAGTACAGGAAGTATATGCAAATATCACTTGGGCTGAACTGTATATTGACTTTGCCATGACGACCAAACAATTGGCACCAGTTATGCTTTCCAAAAGTAGCTCTAAGAAAGCTGGTGTTTTTGTCGCAAGGGACCATGAAATAGGACAACATATTAATACGCAGTTAGGCACAGATGTCTTCACGTTTGCTGCAGCAATAAAATTTCTCAATCGAAAACAAGTCTTGCATCTTCCAGCACTGAATGCAAGAGCAGAAACTTCAACGATGATAGGGTTGTCGGAAAGATATGCAGGATTGGCTGAGCGGCCCAGACTTGTGAATGATGTTGATGCTGCATGTTGGATTCAGAAGAGCTTGATTGACCAGGCCATGCAGTTGAATAATCTTAACTTTTCTTTGAACCATATTCCGGTTAGGGGTCATCATTAGATGACCAGTCGATTATCTTGCGAAACGCTCACAGCGTATAATCTTAGCGGGAATCTGGGCCACTCCCTAAATTGCCCAGTCGTTTTCATGCAGTCGTCGTGGTAGTTGCTTGGTTTCACACCTCGTTGTTTGATAGTTATTTGATTTTGTTTTGTGGGTGCAACACGCATTCACCGAGTCATCGCTGCTTGCAGGACCTCGAAGAGTGCCTGTAAGTGAGACCAGAAACAAGTCCGAAGGTATACTAGGTGGTGATTTCAAAAACAAATCTTGTTTCTCACCCTTTCCTGGGGAGACAACGATATTTTTCCAAGTGGGTCGGTTCAACCACCAACTATCATTATCTATCAGAGTAATCCTTACTTTGATCTTGTTAAGCTGAGATGGTGATAGTTTTGTTCGAGTTACCTAAAGTGATGTTGATGAGATGATGCTTCAGGCAAATACCATACATGGATCCTATGGGTATTGGTGTTCCTTAAACTTCTTCATGTTCCACCCATCTCACAACGCCGCTTCGGGAGGACTGAAAGAATATTTTGGGAAGCAATATGCTGGACAAAAAGATGAGAAAAATGTTCAAACCTTGACCCTTTGAAATTCAAGGCCGGTGAAGGATTTAAAACTTTGAGATTGGTGGTGGCAACTCAAAGTTTTTTTTTTGCACCCCGAAAATTGGGGAAGATTCCCGTTTTGACGAGAATATTTTTCAGATGGGTTGGTTCAACCACCAACCAGTTTTGAAATTGTGAGGGGGGTTAAGCTGACTTTGTGTTTTCTCATTGCCCATTGGTTGTGTTTTGTTCCTGATGAAACCTTGTTGGGACAATGTTAATCGAAAATGGAATGGATTCTAACAGCAGCTGGCTGTTCTAGATGCTGCCATCTCTCATGTATCTCCATTTGCATCAGTGGACCCAACGACCTGTTCTGCTAGGGGCAAAACGCTTGCCCTCTCTGAAATCAACATGACATAGCCCCTGAGAATAGGTCCTCCCAAAATGAATTTTCATCTTCCAACCATCCATTTTCAGGGGCAAACTTGCTGTTAGTTTCAGGGAGGTACGCAAACTTTCTGGAACATCCCCCTAACAAAAAGATTTGGGACCTGGGGACACACGGTTACATAAATAACTAGGATGAAATTTGTCAAATCTCCAACTTGATTTGATTCTCAAATACATGGACCGTTCGAACATGTGGAGGCATCTACATATAGACATGCATCCCCCCCCAAAAAAGGGGTTGATTTAAAATTTGCATGGCCGAATCGCAAATCTCCCACGATCCGAGGTGTGTTCAAGGGGTAACTGGGGAACCTCAAAGATTCCTAAGGAAGATTAGGGGAGATTAGGGGAATCACCACCAACCTTAACAATCCTACTATTATAGTGTTTTGATTCCTTCCCAGAAAATTGGATGTTTTGCCAGTAACCCTTCTTGTTGTTGAGGCGTTCACCACTTTTTTTTCACACACCCAAGATGATGGGTTTCCAAAAAGAGGGATCTCAGAATCTCCTTTTCGGCCTGATTTTTCAGGTTCAAACCAGCCATGTTAACTTCAAATTTCTAAACGCTAAAAAGGTCTGTATTTCACCATCTAGTTTCGAACTTCTTAGGACATTTTCGCAGACACTCCATGTATGGTAGATTTACCTACATCTAGTTAGTTTGTGTGGTAAATTAGTAGGTAAATATACAATAAAATCGTCCCATTGAGTGGACCCTGGCTACATGGCCATGTTTTTTTAAGAATCTAAGGAAAGGTTCCTGTCGCGAATTCGAGGCAGAGTGTGTATGGGGGTACCTTGGTTCACCTGCACGGTTGCTACAAGGGGGGATGGAAAAAACGGAAAGTCACTGAGGTCTTCATCATGAAGCTCGCTGGTGTGAGTGAAGAGCAGCAATTGTCAATAGGTAGTTGTTTTCCAAAGGTTGCAAGTAGGTGAAAATGCCAAATGGACTGGTCTCATTTTAAACTTGATATCTTTTGGTAATCATCACCCTACTTGCCTGGTTTCATTACTTTTCACTAAGATGCTTGTGATTGCACGGTATGTTTACGACTGTGTTTCCATGCTTGTTAGGTGAGTGTAGCAGTAAAAGTGCTGATCATCATGGGGTCAACTTTCTGGAGTCCAGATACATTGAGGGGGAAAAGGGGGTAGATTGACTAGCCATATACCCAGATGCTCAATGGGACTGGCATATAAACCTACATTTACCCATAAATTTAGGCCAAATGTAGGTAAATCTACCAGACATTGAGCATTTGGGATAATGATAAACCAGCAACTGATCCAACATTGATGATGTATCAAATGGAATTTTTGCTGCTTCGGCTATTTGCAAACAGCAGGCAGAAATATTCGGATCCAAACCGACGGATCAGGTTCACGAAATCTTTGGACGCCCCAAAAACATCTAGACACCTGGTAAAGGATGGTAAAGGTACTTGGACTCCCAAGAGATACCTATAGATCATCGATACTCAGGAGGTATAGATGTCTAGGTAAATGAGGTTTATGTGAAAAAGTTGTTTCAAACATCTGACGAGGTACATTGGTTGGCAACTGCCAAACATTTCGCACTTACGTTTGGGTTTCTTGGACCTTAAAACTCCGGATTGAGCTATGAAAAAAAAACTGGTTGTTTTGGGTATATAGGGGATTATACATTAAAAGGATCCCTATTAAACTACCAGTATAGTGGAAAGTAAGAAGGTTTTTTCGTGGCTCAATTGGAAGGGAATGGATTTTTTCAATTTGTGCACAATGTCCATCAATTTCCTACCATGCTCATCACACTTAAATGGCTACGGGGCAATAAATATGGGAAAACTTTGCGAAAGTTGATCTTATACATTATATGCACACTGTACATACACACACTGTACTTACAGACAGATAGTTCTGGGAGGGCCTCAAGCTGTTGGAAGCACGGCTGTATTTACCGTGACTCAAGGCTACTTTTTGTTGCCATGCAAAAGCAACCGCGCCAAACCCCGAAATGGCCCATTGGTCCTTTTCAATCAATGTGTTTCAAGCCAGGCCGTACTGAGAAAGAACTATTAGTGAGTGTGGTTGCTTGTTTTAAGTTTGAACTCGGAAACTGAAACAAGCAAACATGGTTGATGATTGCATGGTCTCAATAGATCCTTGTTGATCTTTTTTATTTCAAAGTGTGTCCTAAGAAAATCATCACAATGCATCCCAACTTTTGTTGAAAGCTCTTGGTGCATACGGGTTTTTTGGAACCAAGTTGTTTGTTCATGGAATCATGGAATGTGTACTGTATGTACAGATTTAAAATTCATGTTTTCTTCAACAAGATGTATGATTGATATTGACATGATTCACCAGGATAGGACGTAAAACGATAAGTAATGACCTTGCATGAAATGCCTGTGTAGTATTAACCGCTCCCCCAAGCTCTCTCTTTCGGAGTTCGGTTTTTGAAATCCGAAGTTCTCCCGTTTCGATTGGATGGTGAAAAATCTCTCGCCCTGTTTTGAAGAGATTAAAACAAGAGAGTTACTGTAATCTCCAAGACGACGACATCAACAAGAACAAGAACAAGAACAAGAACAACAACAACAACAACAACAACAACAACAACAGAACAACCCCGTTTAAGGGACATTTTTTGAAATGACTGTCCATGCCTTTTTTTTTGAAACAAAGCGCTCCTTCCTATATCCATTTGGTCATAGAGCTTTGCCGGTGTGGTCTGAATTGGGCTCAAAAAGATGAGCAAAGATGTTTGTCAAAATTTGGATCTTGGCAAAAGAATCAAACAGTTCATTGAAAACACAATGTGCAGAACAAGGGAGGACATGATGCCTAAATGGAAAGTGTCACATGCAGGAACAGAACACATACATGAGACATGGGAAGTATCAAACGAGTAAATATCAATGGACAGAATTATATTAGATACGTTGGATATTTTTTTGAATCACACACATTGTAAAAACAGACAAGCTGCCATGGCAGTGAAATGATAATTTGCTTGGTCTTCATGCCTAAGGAGGTAGTCATCTCCTGATCTTGCTGTGCCCATGGAGAAGAGCAAGCGCCGCCGCATTGATGGCGACGATCATAGTGCCAGCAGTGCTGTGGGAGAAGGGCTTGTAGAGCTTGAGGTGCTAAGCATCAGTGGCGAATGCATGTTGACATTGAATGTAGCAGACTCCATGCTTGGCCGCGACTTGTGGCAGATGATTTTGGACCGAATTCCATCTAAGCCGGGCCTTCAGTTGGTTGTGTCCCATACTTCAAGGCTTGCACTGAATGAAAGTCTGCAACAACAAGGACTTGGGGGTCCACGGGCACAGGTGTCGGCTACCTACATGCCCGTCAATTTGCTTGCTGGCTTTCGTTTTGCTCAAGGACTCAACGTTGTGGATGAAGAGTTCTCCCTGAATGGGATTGCACAAGTGACGGGGGTCACGGACAAAATGGCTGCGTTGCTGTGCAATTTGCCAAAGTGCCTTCGCACCTTGACTTTTGACAATATATTCAATCAGAAAATTCATCACGTTAGATTGCCAGCAGGCTTGCAAAGTTTGACTTTTGGGATTAGCTTCAATCAGAACCTGGACAACGTGACATGGCCAGCAGGCCTGCAAAGTTTGACTTTTGGGCATCTCTTTAATCAGAACCTGGACAACGTGACATGGCCAGCAGGCTTGCAAAGTTTGACTTTTGGGGAAAGCTTCAATCGGAACCTGGACAATGTGACATGGCCATCAGGCCTTCAAATTTTATGTTTTGGTGCGCATTTTAATCAGAGCCTGGACAACGTGACATGGCCAGCAGGCNTGTGACATGGCCATCAGGCCTTCAAATTTTATGTTTTGGTGCGCATTTTAATCAGAGCCTGGACAAGGTGACATGGCCAGCAGGCCTTCAAAGCATGACATTTGGTGCGAGTTTCAATCAGAGCCTGGACAAAGTGACATGGCCATCATGCCTTCAAAGCATGACTTTTGGTTGTTTTTTCAATCAGAGCCTGGACAATGTGGCGTGGCCAGAAGGCCTTCAATGTTTGACTTTCGCCAGTAGCATCGGTAGAAGATTGGCAGAGTCCGATGTCGTTTTGCCTGGGACGCTTTGCACCTTGGTGATAGGAGACATGCGGCTGATGCGTTGAGCAAAAGAAGTGTGGCCACGTGAGGTTGGAGCTGTTTGGCACAGATAGGAGGTAGCAGCTTTTTAGAGATGTTTAAAAGTTTAAAACATATGAAGGGATAGATGGACTCGGGATAACTTTGGATGATTACCATTGATCCCATGACCATTGTTGATCCGAAAGTCCGCAGATGCATCCCTGTTGATGAAAAATAGGAGGACGTGTTTCAAGGAAATCAAAAAACACTTTGAGAAGTGAAACCCTGGTAAGTTGTTTGGGATATATAGGGGGCCCAAGACTTCAATGGATACACTAGTCCAAGAACTTTTTGAGAGGAGCTTCTCAACAGACCCCTCGGGGTTTGTTGGAAAGGCGATGTTATATGCAGACTTATGACTTCATAGGGGTGATAACTCCATTTATAACTAGCAAGGGCTCACCCTGTAGAAATTCCGATGTTTTTTTCGTGGTTCAGGGAGATTCATTGGATAATATCGTGACACAAATGCGATGAAAATCGCAATACCAGGTCCTTTATGTCAAGGGAATTTGTGCCTTTGATATTTTTGAAACAGTATCCACTATACATATCCCACCTCTTGTCATGACTTCGTAGATGTTCAAGGATGAATTTATGCTGAGATGATTGCCTTGTTGGACATGTTGGAAACATTGATTTGAGTTTGCAATCTCTCTCAATAATACTGTTGATGGAAGAAATCCTGCACCAGTTGAGGTTGGTAGTTTATCGCATTATTTACAAGGTTTTATATCTTCCAGGTGCAGGATTTCTTCGATCAACAGTATCACCTTGAGGTTTCTACACTGCAGATATTTTTGCTCCTGAACCCACTCAGCAACGAGATGTGTTGCCAGTGCTGCGACTTTTGGAAGATGTGAAACCTGATGTGACCTGGCAGAAGTTTGGCGGAAAGGACCCTTGAGATGATGATATGAGTAGGTTTTAATTCAACCAACGCTATATTTTGAATCGTTTGACGTTTCAGTCGTGTCCGATGTTGATACTAAGATATGACATGGTTTTGTACTGTTGATGGTGGGTTCAATTTGTTACTCGAACAACACTGGAGAGATGATAGTGGGATCAAAAAATTGTTGATACGGAGTACTGCACTGAACTTTTATGAAAACTGCGAAGAGTGTATCAGCGGTAGTATGCGGTACATAACCTCTTCATATATGGCGACTGCATTTGGCTCAAGACCACCGTGGTCAAGCTTGCACGGACCTAGTGAAGACTCCACAGCTTCACTCAATACTCGTGTATTGCGACCGAAAACAGAGTGATTCCGACTGCGTTGCACTCTCCATCACTTGAGCTGCATTGAGACCAATTGCTTGATATCACTTACGTGGTAATATATCACTTTACACCTAGTTTAGCAGGTACAAAGCTATTCGCAGGTTATCAGCCGTATTTAGCCGTCGGCAAATACGCACGCTGAGCTTACGATTAGCACTCTAAGTGATGAGTTCAAATGACACGTTTTCGTTTGACAATGCTGCCCCAGCTGTAGCAGATAGTCAAAATGACAGCCTTG
>DF239135.1:0-17248 GCA_000507305.1 Breviolum minutum Mf 1.05b.01
ATGTATTTTTTGTGAAATTTTACATACTATGTACTATAGACTATAGGTATCTATAGGTTGTTGTTTGGGTTTTGTTTTTTTCCGTTTTGGATTTGTTGCCTTTCTTGGAAATCTATGGTTCTTGGTTTTCCCAAAGGCAAGGCTTTTCAAAAAGACAGGGGTTATTGAATCATCTGAAATCAAAAGTCCTGGTTTTCATACCTCATCCAAATAGGAGGTATTGATCGAATTTGTCACAAGAAAAGTCCTGCGGAATGTTTCTCTATGCACTAAAACTTGAAGCTTTCTGACTTTAGTTGTCATGTTTGATAGGATGCAACAGCTGATGGGGACCACTGGCCACCCCTGTTTTGATTGTTTTTTTCCTAAGCAATTCTGCTATACCTTGGGACGCCCCTCCCCAAGACCCACTAGCAATCGCCACCAGCATGACCTAAATAAACTCACTTTCCACTTGGCAAACTGAGTGGGGGGGAAACTCCCATCCCCATCTATACCTGTAATAGAGATGTTTCTAACAGCTCTTATGGGAATCCTGGGGGAACCAAAAAAAAGCAGGGGATGGAATCCCTTTACCAAAAAAGACCTTCGTAGAGGAATATATATATATATGTACATATACATGTGTACCGTATACATGTATATTAATCAATATTTAATCAATACAAAATGTTGCAAGAAGCTGAACAAAGGTAGTTTTTCAATATAGTGCACAATAAAACAAACCATACAAACATGCAAATTGTCTCTTTGGGTCAATGCAAATTGTCTATTTGGGTCAATTTGCCGCATGTCATCTATGTCTCAAGGGGTTCATCATTTGGATCGGCCGAAGTTACCAACATTTGTTGGTTTTTTACGGCATAATCCAAACTGAAAGGGGCCCCAAAGCTTTGTCAATTCCATCGCGGTTGGTTGCAGATGGAAGTCTCCGTAATACATACATGTTTGGAAACATAGCCGGTGAAACCATATGGTACCAAGCTGGATCTAAATATTGGTGAAAGCAGTGTTTTTTTGCGGCTTGATTCACGTATAAATCTACAAGCCTAGATCATACAAACACCAGTGATGTTTTTGAGAGTTTGGGTACATGATAGTGAAGAAACCACAGATCAAACAACCTAAAAGGTAATTTAGGATTGGCGAAATTTTCCCCACCACTTGAGATGAAAAAATTCAGCTTCCAGGATTCTTTGTTATCATTTGTTTTGCTGCTTCATATTACACACGAGGTTTCCACCCAGATTTGTCGATGTTCTGCCTTTTGTTTGTTTGGTTTTGCTGGCCATTCGCTGGCTGATTGACTTTTCGTAGCGGCATCATGGATGGTCTATCCTTCACGGGCTGCTTGCGGGACTCGTGGGAACAGAGGCGCAAGGTTTCGGACGGTGAAGACGTGNAGACCCACTAGCAATCGCCACCAGCATGACCTAAATAAACTCACTTTCCACTTGGCAAACTGAGTGGGGGGGAAACTCCCATCCCCATCTATACCTGTAATAGAGATGTTTCTAACAGCTCTTATGGGAATCCTGGGGGAACCAAAAAAAAGCAGGGGATGGAATCCCTTTACCAAAAAAGACCTTCGTAGAGGAATATATATATATATGTACATATACATGTGTACCGTATACATGTATATTAATCAATATTTAATCAATACAAAATGTTGCAAGAAGCTGAACAAAGGTAGTTTTTCAATATAGTGCACAATAAAACAAACCATACAAACATGCAAATTGTCTCTTTGGGTCAATGCAAATTGTCTATTTGGGTCAATTTGCCGCATGTCATCTATGTCTCAAGGGGTTCATCATTTGGATCGGCCGAAGTTACCAACATTTGTTGGTTTTTTACGGCATAATCCAAACTGAAAGGGGCCCCAAAGCTTTGTCAATTCCATCGCGGTTGGTTGCAGATGGAAGTCTCCGTAATACATACATGTTTGGAAACATAGCCGGTGAAACCATATGGTACCAAGCTGGATCTAAATATTGGTGAAAGCAGTGTTTTTTTGCGGCTTGATTCACGTATAAATCTACAAGCCTAGATCATACAAACACCAGTGATGTTTTTGAGAGTTTGGGTACATGATAGTGAAGAAACCACAGATCAAACAACCTAAAAGGTAATTTAGGATTGGCGAAATTTTCCCCACCACTTGAGATGAAAAAATTCAGCTTCCAGGATTCTTTGTTATCATTTGTTTTGCTGCTTCATATTACACACGAGGTTTCCACCCAGATTTGTCGATGTTCTGCCTTTTGTTTGTTTGGTTTTGCTGGCCATTCGCTGGCTGATTGACTTTTCGTAGCGGCATCATGGATGGTCTATCCTTCACGGGCTGCTTGCGGGACTCGTGGGAACAGAGGCGCAAGGTTTCGGACGGTGAAGACGTGTCGGAATATCCGGTGGTCAACAGTGGTCAATTTTTGGGTCATGAAAAAGGACAATATGAGCCTGGAACCCCGGCCCGCCCACCAGTTTAAGATGGATGTTTGGCTGGGTGGTGATTTTAAATATTTGTTGTTTTCAACCCTATTTGGGGAAATGATCCAATTTTGACGAATCTTTTTCAGATGGGTTGAAACCACCAACTAAAATTCATTCTTCCTAGTGCCTGAAAATATGTCAACTTCGTATGCAAGTGCAGATGTATGAATGATCGCCTGCATGCCGTTTTTGTACAGATTCAAACTTTATTTGCTCGTTGATATAGTATATTTATATATACACGCGGCATTTTCTCACATGTTTCTCATATTTACAGTCATACGAACCATATCATATGTGTATTCCATTACTCCGTGTCGACATGGGCGGTTTGACAAGCTGATGACTGGAGGGGTACCATCCCAAGGATGGATCTAACATATCCTACCAAACGGAGACGGGAGACATATTGGGAACCCCACCAGGTCCGGGTAGGTGAAGATTTGAGTCTGGAAAAAGGAGAGTTTATTTTGTGAATCTTTTGGTGATTGCAAGAAGTGGAACATAGCAAAAAAAGGCCATTTCAATGGGTTTTCTTGGGAAAAGCTGGGCTGGAGAAATGGGGTCTTGTATATTTGGGGGAATCAAGAGAGGTCTCTGGTTGATGTAACGACTGGTAGCAATATAAAACCTACTATAGTATGCAATCAGGAACACCTGGTATACATCAGTGGTATATTTTTCTTCACCAATTCTAACAACTGCCAAAGTATGCCAAAGTAATGACTTAGCGGCGCTACCTGCTCCGATTTGTACTGGAACCAGCAACCAAATTCCATGATTGAATCATAAACCATGCAGGTTTCGGGTGTTAATTGGAGGATCATCCCACTTAGTAAGCAGTTAGGATCACCCCCATTTATATGTAAGCCATGAATGGCCATTTGGAACGGGTCCCACAACCCCAGTACTTGGGAACTTACAATCACCATGGTTATTAACCACTTTACCAGTCCTGGGGTGATCCATCAAGTACAGTATTAGTGTACTTTTTGGTTGACGAGACTTTCTTCCCATTTTACCAGAACGGAAGGGACCTCTTGTGTTTTTTCCATAGGTTTTTAACGCTTGTTTTTCCGCCTGCCTGCCGGCTCCACTTGGATGCCAGGTGCCTATGTTGATCCTTCATCCCTTTCTTTGTTGTGCCACCGAAGTCAATGGGAGGATCGGCGGGTTGATCTCGTGCTCCAGGTTTCTCTGAAAAAAATGAATCCTAAAGGCCCCAAGGTTGTTGGTAGTTTTTCCCATTGTTGACAAGCTTTTAGCACCATCCAAAAGGTGGTTGGCCTTGGGATTTCTGAACCATCAACAATATGAATGAAACCCGGTTTTTTCGGCGTTTAGTAAAGACCAAAAGGTTGGTGTTTGTCAAAAACATCTTACTGACCTTTTTGGCAATGGCTTAGATACCCCCAAAAAAAAGGATCATGACTTGCATGAATATAGCTTAGTAGGGGAAGCAGCAACTGCCAACCCCCAGACAAAACATCAATTACGTGGACCTTACACAATGTTAAAAGGGTCCATTCTTTAAGTGACACTTTTTAAGACGACGATTTTCCAACATGTTTTTCGAATGAATTGAATGGAGACCAAGATGCACATTGATGAAAAAACCATACTGTATCTCAAAAAAGATGTGTTGGAAGAGTTCGTATCTCCTATGATTTTTCGGATGTTTTCAGGCATGATTTTTTCATGATTTTGAGAACCAAAAGCCGTGTTTTTGATTTGATGTGTAAAAAATTTGTTGAAAACGTCCTTCTGTCGACTTCCAGGACATCATCAATTTGGTCAAAGAGACTCCCTCCAATGCTCCTGGGGTTCCAGAGTTGGATCGTTGCTGGTGAGTTGTTTTGCAGTTTCATCCCCGCCTTGCTGGTGTGCATAATTCAGGGCCCTTTTTTGGATCGATCGTTTGGATGGTGAATTTACTCAAAAGGGTCTGAAATGGTTTGAGTTTGTGCTTCAAAAAAGGAATGCCGTTCATGCAAATTTCCGTATATGTAGGAAAACATGCTTGAACTATGCGTTAAACCGCAGATAGATATTTTGTTTATTTATTGAATATAATACATATATATATTTACAAGTATACTATTTTATATCCCTAAGTTCCCATGCTATTTTTACTGACCAACAAAAAAAGATCAGAGCCTTCTCAGGTAAAGGTGCTCACACGGATCTTGCCACAACTCTCATGGTGTCAAGCCGTCGATCTTTTGGCCCACATCGGAAGGTGAGGGAAAATTTGGGGAGGCCAAGCCTGTTGGGGAGGATGAATAGTATAGTGAAACATGTGACACACAAACAAATTCATGAAGCCTGATGATATTATATATATATATGGAATTTGTATATAAATACATTGTCTTGTTTCAAGTTGTGTTTTTTCTGTATTCCTATGTGTGGGGTGGGGTGGTTTCTGACTTCAACCAGTGGGATTTGGGGGGGCAGTTGTTTTCACAGGAATGTCCATCATTTCGTCTTTAGCAGCCGAGGCTCATGATTATTTCCGACATGTGAAGCCTCTTGGGGCAGATAGTTGATATAGCAGTTTCATTCAGTGGGATTTCAGGGACCCCCAAGGACGTGGGACCCCTTGGGCCCCATACTATTCCCGTACCACTCCCATAAGAATCCTTAAAGATATGGGAATTGTATGGGAAGCTTACCATAAGGGGTCCCATTATTGGGGGTCCCTGGAATCACCCTTGATTCATGGAACGGAAAAAGTAGTTGCTTTTCAACATATTCGACACATTCTTTTTGACAAACGTCAACATATGGCCAGTATATAATTGGGAGAAAGGTAGCCAACATCTTTTTTTTTTAGCCCAATGGCTTATGACAGTTCTTTGCAATTGCTTCCTTTGCTTTCACCAAAGAAGGTCGAATAGATTTGCTATATAGTATACCTTTACAATATAGACAATATACTACACATGATATCATAAATATTTATATATGTGTGTATATACGCACGCGTCCAGATAACCATGAATCAGGCCACAGAGTTTCACGTAAGTTTTCCGTTGTTTACTTCACCAAAAATTTCTGGGCAAATTTCATCGCGTGGGAAGTCCCTGAAATGCTGGCGGTGGTGAAAAGTAAGGAAATCCATCTGGAAATCCTTTTAATTCAGGTTTAGGAATCATAGTAATTTGCCGAGGAAAATTGTGGTAATCCCCAAAAAAAATCACTCTCAGGCATCTTCAACCTGATGTGATTCTTTGCACTGCCGTATTGAAAGCTTGTCGGAATGGTGGAGCAGCAGAAGCTGCACTTCAAGTGTCGCTTGGTCGAAGAAAAAAACAAATTGACTGCCTGAAGTTTTAGGGTTTGGCATACTGTTGATGGCTGAAATCCTGCACCACAAAGGATGATGATTATCCCATTATTTATAGGGGTTTAACCATCCCAGGTGGCGTAGGATTTCTTCCATCAACAATATGTCACTGTGTGCCCTTTCTGGTTTTTGGTGTGGTCAAGTTATATAAACATCACCTTTTCTTCGGTGGGCTTAGAATGATGACAATCCATTTTGGAGGGGTGATGTTGCATGGAGATATATAATATACATAGCAAATCCTACTAACAATCCTGACCCTTCCTCATTGAAACACCAGACCCTGGTGGCTAGGATACCCCCAGGATTCATCAGTTGAATCACCCGGTGAAACTCAAAAAAAAAGTCTCTTCGAAAAGTTTGTGTTTTTTTTGGGGGGCATTGAAATGTTGCATCCTTTTCATCCTTAAAGCCCTGGAGTTTTTTATGGGTTTTTTTGTTGGTAATGGTTCTGTTTGTTTCGGCATCCGTGAAAAAAAAAAGGTTGGCATCCGTTCAGGTTGGATTTTCCCAAGATTTTATCCAGGCAAAGGATTGAGGGATTTTCCGGGCAAAATCCTACAAACCTCATCATTTAAGAGTACTTGGAGGATCATCCCAGGACTTTTAAGTTGTTAGTAACCCCTATGTATAAGCCATTTAGGCCGTTTGGAAGGGGGAACAACCCCCACGAATTGGGGACTTACAATCATCATGGTTATTACCACTTACTAACTGGGAATGACCCTCCAAGTACAGCCTTGTGTTTGTTTTTTGGTGATGTTTTACAGGCTTTACCATTGTAAATCACCATTTTTCACCACCATTTGGGGAATATGTTTTATGCTTTCCAACTACCTTAAGACAATCTGAGCAGGTTTGGGGGGCAGTTCTATCATGATGTGTCATTATTTCCGGAGCATTGTTTATCAATCTGCTGTTTCCTTAATGGGAAGACGTCAACAGAATTGAATTATAGGCGTCTTCAGAGAAAAGATATGGATATCCCTTCGTCACTGTAACTACAACCCTATCTAATTCGTTACATCAGACTTGTGTAATCATGATGTATATACCCGCAGTGAAACTAATGGAAGACTAGTTTCCTTTGGGACAGCTTCCTGGCAGGTGCTATGTTAGATTCAGGGAGAATATATCTTATACAGTATTCTTCAAATCCCCCAATCATCTAACAACCACGTTTCAATCTCAGTGATTCCGGGTCCTTTTGGAGCCCAGCAATGGGCCAGCCAAGAGCCTTGAAGCTGACTTCTTACAAGAGATCCGGCAAAGGCTTGTCACTGGCGAGAGGTGGAAGCTCCCGAAGCGCCGTCATAGCGACGTCGCTCCCAAGATCCGCAGCATGGCCGGTGGAAGGCGAGTCTGTCGCGCAGTATGCCGCCAGCTTCCCGTGACGTCCATTGTTGTTGAGGCTTTGACATGGTGCCAATCCTCCCGGTTGGCGCGGTGGAGCTGCGCGGATTTGTATTCGGGTCAGTGCCGATGACACGTGGCTTGGAGTATGAGCCCCTTGCTACCGTGCCGGGTACCCATCAGCGGCTGCGCAAGGCCCAACTCATGGTAATTTTGGAGATTTGGTTCAAATTCATGAAGTTTGGGTCGGCGATATTTCATGACCCTGTCATGCACCCCCCTCTAGTTCCACCAAGGTTGGATTGCATGGACGACTTCAATCTCAGTCACTTGGGAGTTGCAAAACCATCAGGTTGTTTTTTGGAAGCGGAGGCCTGAGAAGATGACTGAGTTTCAACATGCCTCTTTCGTTGGGAAGCTTTGGAAGTTTCATCCACGTCTATCCTAAGTTGGATGCCGGTGTGTCCCGATGTTTTTCGTTTTTGGGTGGATTTTGTCGATTGTGCAAAACATTTTGAGGCGCATCCATAGGCAAATTCTGTACCTGGAATCCTTTGATGACCTCTATTTTTGAAGAACCCAACGGCCCAAAATGAGGCCTTTTCCAATCAAAACAAGGGTCACTTGTGTTCCAGGTAGATGTTCATTCCAGTGCTAGCTGCTAGATTAGTTGTAAGACAACATTGATGGCAGTCACATGCTGTGAGTCAGAACCTACATGCTTTTTCATGTCTCAAGAATCGAAATTCAATAATCTGATTTGCAAGTATATATTATTTAGTATATTTTAGTCCATATATGTTTTTCCAAATTAGTAAAGTTTTAATAAGATGACCAAACCAGTCTGGATTTGGGAATTTTCTGTCAAGTGCTTCACCTCCCCAAACAACTGGCCTTGGAAAAAGATACTGCAACAAAATATTTGCATCCAAAATCAAAGTGATAGCGCCAAACCATACTTGTGTTCCCTTGGTAAAAAAACTTCAAATGTGAGACATTTTCGTCGTTGGTCAGCTACGATTCAATAGAAGGCACCAAAACTCTATGGAAAAAATGATAAAGCGGCGATGACAAAACACATCACCGAAAGGAGGTAAAACAGGGATGTCTCAATTATGTATGCCATATATGCCATTACTATCCATCATTTACATTTCTATACGATGTGTATATGTACATCATATATTATATCAAGGTATTCCCCTATGAATTCCACCATTTCTGCGATGATTCTATGATTTTCTGGAGCTATGTTTTCCCCCAACCAAAAGAGAACACCTGAGGAGCCGATCTCATCGCTTTTAACACCGCTCTCAACGCCTGTGCCAAAGAATGGAAAGTCGTGCCCTGATGAAAAGATCCACCACCGTGGTTGTTTCTGAGGGATTGACTGGATGTTATCATTGTTTCTTATTTGTCCTGGAATTTTACATCTTGGGTTTATTTTGCATTGGATGCGTGGTTTTTTGTTGTTGTGATGTTTTTGTTTGTGGTTTGTTTTGGATATGTCTAATCATTTTTGATCAATAGTCGCCCTGACAGGTCCGAGTTACATGTGGGGGGCACCATGGTTTACTCATCAAATGATTTTTCAGTACAAGTCACGGATCATCGATTTCTTCTGGGACTTTGGGTAAAATAACGCAATACTACTAGGTGGTGGTTTCAAATTTGTTTTGTTTTCACCCTATTTGGGGCAATATTCCCAATTTGACAAATATTTTTTAGATGGGTTGAAACCACCAACTAGAATATCTTGCACGACTTGTGCAACCATTTCATCAGACATTTGTAAGATACGATTCCATTAACCAGGACAGCTTCCAGCTGCAGAATCCTCAACCGGAAGCTGTGAATTGGACTACTCACATTCTACCCAAGACTTTGTTGGAGTAATTAACTAGTACACCCCTAAAAATTAACGGCTGGAACCTAGAAATCACCCGATCTAAAAGGAAAGTCATTTTCCCAACCTCCATTTTTGGGTTCCAACATCACTGGCAATAGATCCGAGGGCTCTACGCTCCCATGGATGGCTCAACCTATGAATAGATATCCTGGGCAAAATGGGATATTGATAAATTTCATACAAGATGGGTCCCTATAAGATATAGCTGATATAAATGGAGTTATAAGCCCTACAAGTAGCGTTATAGCCCCAGTTACGCATTTATAAGACCATTTATAGGGATTATAACTCCATTTACAACTAGTAGGGGCCCACCTTGTAAGGTGTCCATACTGAAATTTTGGGGGAAAACATCGGGCAAAACAACAAAAATGGAATACTCCCCCGAAAACTAAGATATCTCCCTTGAAAAATTAGGGACTGGAAGGAAGACATTGGCTTTTCCTTTTTGAAGGAAGGTACCCCTTTTTTTTTGCAGTACTGAGATCATCAACTCCCAGGTGATTCAAGCCGTGACCTGTTGATTCCCCAGGTGGAGGTCAGGATTCGCCCTTTAAAGGGTCACCTTAGCCATCCCAAAAAGGCCACAAAGAATTGCTAGGTCCTTCATATCCACCGTTTCTGACAAAGTTTCTTCCCATGTTTGTTTGGATCTTCGTTCAGCAGTTGGAGTCGTTATATTTGGGGTTGTTTGGGTTTGCCCCCCGTTTGTCAAGAGTCACATTAGGATTTGTTTTTAAGAATCGTAAGAGATCCCTTTTTAATATGAAACCTTCATTTTTGCCACGATTGCATCGAAGGGAAGAGAACTCAACTTATATTATCTACTTCCCGAATATGTTCTTGTTCCACGAATTCCCCAACAGGACCCACGGTCCACGGAGCCCGAAAAAACCCTCACTATCGAATAACTCTATCGGATAGTGACTGAACAGGGTCTGTTGGGATTCGGTCCTATTTTTGATGGAGGGATAGATTCACCTCGTTTTCTTGTTACTACATATTGTTATATCCTATTATCATATACATTCACCAGCACCTTCCAAAGCGTGCCAATTAAACCCTAATGGATGGTAAATTGACACCCTTTAGGAACCACTTGGCACCCAAACTGGAAGGTCCAGGTATATGTAGATATATAGAGTTATTAGATGGCTTGGTTGATGTTTTTTTTCTGCATCGACTTTAAGGGTGTAATTGTTGTTGGTTCGTTTTGGAACTTTCCAAGGCCTTGGAGTTGTTGGATTCCTGCCCTGCAAGAGGACTTGTCCCTGATGTCACTTGGCGCCAATTTGGTTTTTGAGAGGATCGAGCCCAAGGTGGTAATGTTACCAAGTGAATATCCTGAATATACCATGACTAGGGTGGTGGCTGTTTCAAATATTCTTTGGAATGTTCACCCCGAAATTTTGGGGAAGATGATTCCCAATTTTGATGAGCATATTGTTCAGATGGGTTGGTTGAAACCACCAACTAGATGAGAAATATATTGCCTTGTACGGAGCTATATATATATATATACGTGACTGATCCCTCCCAATTTGCGGCCTGAATCAGACGAAACATTGAATCAAAGCGCATGAACATTTGAGCTTGGAAGATCTGTTTCGTTTTTGGAAGGCTTACTTTTAGGAATTGCTGTTGTGTAAAATCACTTGGTGGGAATTTATCTCAGATCTAGATTATGAATATGATAATGTACAATGTCATGCAATGGCATGATGGGATCATCAAAGTTCTGCACAGTTTTGTTGTGAATACTGTTACTGAATGTTTTCGCGACCTGAGAAAACACCATGACCTGTACAGAGAGGTCGACAGATAGGTTGGCATGATAGTTCTTAGTTTCAGAATCATGATATGTTTGATAGTAGCTAAAAAGTTTCAGGTAAATCCAGCAACAAACTCATTTGTTGAGACATTCAAATTATTCAAAACTGAACAGTGAAACTGCGAACCATTTCTTTCATCTTTCGCTGGATTAATTTGAAGGTCTTTGGGTCCCCGGGAGTTTCTCCCTCAATCTCTACAGTACCCCCATCCCCCACGTGAGGTCGTGACCTATGCTACCATTATTAGTGCTGCAACAAGCACCACTGCATGGCAAAAGGCGAAAACTTGGAAAAGGTACATTTCAGGGAAGTAACATATCCTAGGTGGTGGTTTTGAATATTTTTATTTTCACCCCTACGTGGGGAAGATGAACCCATTTTGACTCATATTCTTCAAATGGGTTGAAACCACCAACTAACATTTCCGACCTCAAGAACCAAGGAAAATCATTTTTTTCACAGTGACTGAAAGGTGAAGTTTCCATGAGGCTATTTAGCATTGGACCTGGTTTCGATGTCATATATGGTAACTATTAACTGGACAAGTTGATGTTCTTTCATGGTGGGATCCCCTTGATCCCTACCTTGAAGGATTGACGTCGGAAGGGTGCTTGGGATTTTGAGCCCATCTTTCAATGTGATTTTTTTTGGGGGGGCGAGGGTTGGGTGATGGAGTTAGATAGAAAAAATCAAAAGAAAGACCTGAAGCATGGACCACTTGGACGAATTTGCCTTCAATGCAAGGTAAACTATTTGGGCTGTGCTTAGTGATGAGCATTCATGAGCAGCCTAGATGACTATTTTCCCTACTAAATGACAAGTAAAGGGTCGCAACAAGATGGGGGGGTGGTGGTTCGCACCAACCAGCTGTACGAAACTGGAAAACATGAAGATAATGAAAACCTGCAAAATTGTGAGAGTGACAGCAGCATTTCAAAAAAAAACAGATATATAACATGGAATCGATGGAAGCAGTAGTGTATACGTGGTTTTACTTGAGTATCCAAAGCCATAGAAACAATAAAGATCAAGGTGCTGAATTTATTGAAAGGAAATGACCTCCCAAGCATGGCAGTCACCAAAGATGGCCATTCTCCAGATCCATTCCCCTTGAACCATCGAACGCGATAAGAGCTTGCTTTTCAGCCAGGCAGTGATGATCTTCAGTGATGTGATTATGGATGCAGATGCGCAGCTACTGGGCTTGGGAATGACAGCATGGCTTCGTTCACAACAGTGGCAGAGGCGGCCTTGGAAGTGATGGAAATGTTGGTGATTTTTGTTCGCCAGTAGGAAGGTGAAAGGGGAGATGAGGTGGAAGTAAGATTCATTCTTTGAGTGTACAAATGACAACTGGGTGGTGGCAACTCAAATATTTTTTATTTTCACCCCTATTTGGGGAGGATTCCCACTTTGACTAATATTTTCAAAGGGGTTGAAACCGCCAACTAGTTGAGTGTACAAAGAAAATATCCAAGAGTATACATTATACAGTGATTGGTTTTTGTTCAAATTGGTCAAGGAACCCTGCACGATGCTAAGCATGGTGCATATTTGACATGTTGTACTTTTTCTGACGTCTATTAGGTTGTGTATTTTCAGTTGAGTCCTTGCTATCTTCATCAACTTTAGTGGATCAGATCTGTGTTATCAGCTCTTTGCTGATTGAATAATTATCTGAACCACAGCTGACTAAGTGGAGGATTTGTACACCCCGAAAATTTAACATAGATACCAAAAATTGCCTTGTATTAAAATTGGAGTTAAAATTTACCAAACCATCATTTTGGGTATCCTCTCGCCGTTGGTTTTCGAATTTTGCATCCCTTAGGAGGGTACCGTGCACTTTACACCTTTTCCTGTCGGAGCATTCCACAGCCACCAATGACCAATCCAAACGTTGTGGTTGAAGTTGTGGCTGACCAAATTTCACCTGAAAAATTGTAGCCATCCGGTGATTCCTAGGAGGTGGCAACTCAAACATTTTTTATGTTCACCCCGAAAATTGGGGAAGATGAAACCATTTTGACGACCATATTTTTCAAATGGGTTGGTTCAACCACCAACTAGTGATTGCTTTCTATACTGGGGAAAACCCGCACTTTCTATTTCGGAGTTTCAACATGTGCACAAATCGAGTTGAAACAGTGAAGCAATAATTTTGCTGTATGTTTGAATCTCTCTCGTTGATGTATCCTGCAAAGTATATATATATACCTGATTTGCCGAGAACAAATGAATCCAAAAGATTTCATGATTTGTATGCGCTATATTTATTGACATCAGTAAGTACTCGGGATGCTCCCCCTCCCAGAAAAAGTCACCACCACGACAATGGGACTCCTGATAAGCCTTTACTTCCCACTGTTACTCGGAGGATGAGCATCCCAAGTTTGTAACTGTTGCCGTAGTTTAACTGTTCTGTCAACCCATAGATTCAAGGTGGATATCAGAAAGGTTCAACAGCAACATCGGCCGGTTTATTTGCTTTATGTTTACCCCCCTGGGAACTAACATATCCCCTCCCAAAGACATGTTTGAAGATTTTCCTATTCCCAAGGTGAGATATGTGATCGTTCCCTGGAGGGTACTTTAACTTTCTCGCCGGAGTTCCATGTTGCTAAACGTCAGGTGTTTAGACATCTTCCAGTATGCCTGTAGCACCTCGGTGGGTTGGACTTTTTACGTAAAGTGTTTATCGGGCAAGGAGATGTGAGGTTCATGAAAAAAGTACGGGCCCCTGCTTGGTTGTTTAGGGTATATGTTGGGGATGAAATACTACCCAGTTACAGTATATGGATGTTTCCGAAAATAGGGGTACCCCCAAATCATCTATTTAACAGGGTTTTCCATTATAAACCATCCATTTCGGGGTACCTCTATTTTGGGAAACACCCATATAGCGATTATGATAAACCCATGAAAAAGGGATCCCGTCATTAACTAACCAGGGGATGACTCATGGAAAGTAGCCCGGCCGGTTTTTTTCACATGGCTCCATGTGAACAAAAAAGGGATGGAGGGAATGAAATGCGGGACACATTTTTGTGGGTGGCACTCTTGAAGGTTTGGCAATTTTGGCAGGTTTAGATGTTTGCAAGGAAAATGGTAATCAGTACTAACGTAGCACCTGAAAACAGACAGACCTCTGGAAAAGGAGATTCCTGTTGGAAAACATCATTTTCAGGTGCGAACTGTTAGTTTCAGGTATGGAAAAAATCCAACAACTAGGCACGCAATCTTTAGGCAAATCTCGAAAGGCAATCTTTGAGTAATCTTGATTACCAACGAAAAATACTTCAACAACTAGGAAATGATACTTGAGCACTAGTACTGCGTAGTGGTTTTGTTCACATGTTCTGAATGTTAACCCCCCCCCCCAATTTTTGGTTATAGGACATATATCCTGGCAATCCCTGATTTAGACACGCACAAAAACAATAATAAAACCAGGCATTGATATCCATCACTCTAGGCCATTTCCCGCCCAAATCCGCTTTTGATTCAAGGAGATAATTTCCTACCCTCTCTCTGCGTTGAGGGGAATGAGCATCTGAAATTGCCCATGACATAGGAATCCCTACAACCACCAAGGATTTCCTACCTTTTCCGGAATCATTTGAGGTATTGGCAAGACTGATTCAGGGCTCTACAGCACGGCCATTACAGCATGTCAGGATGAACGGATGGGATGTGACCGAGGGTGTTTTCATGGTGCATGTCCTTTATTTTCAGTGGCTTCATGCATGACCAGGTGGTGGTTTCAAACATTTTTTATTTTCACCCCTAGTTGGGGAAATGATCCAATTTTGACTAATATTTTTCAAAGGGGTTGAAACCACCAACTAGATGATCTTTTCGTTCAATCCATTTAGTGTTGATGATGATGGTGATGAGGATGGTGAGAATGCGTTCGATTGTGAGGCGATGGTGATAAAGATAATGGTCCATGTATAGCGACGGCACACTTTGCATCACCCCAAAGGTGGTGGTTTTTTTTGGGGGGGAATCAGCTTGGCCATTGCAGGATTTTCAGATTGCCAACATATCATGATAATCGATATACACATATATCTATTGAATTGAACATACCTATGTACAAACATAAGATATATCATATATAGGTTAGGTGTGGTCAAAAATATAGATGTATAGATATTTAGATCAAATTTTGAGATACACAAATATTATACACTTCACCTCTAGCCACTGCCAGCCCTCCAACCCACCGTGATGAGGAGGGTGCACATTGGCAAGGGGCTTTGTACCTCTTGGATTCCCGGCGTGGTGTTGGTGGTTCTATAGCTTGGATCTGAGTCCCAGAAAAGCCCCACCTGTCTCCTAGAAAAGGGACCATTGGAACAAAGGAAAATTTCATCTTCTATTTTTTGGAGGGATGTGTTAGTTTCAGAAAAGTTCATATTTGCAAAAGTGTTTCGGTGTAGTTCGAATTTGCTCCTTAAAATAAAGTGGAAAAATACTCCTTCAAGTTGACCTTTTTCTAGGTGGGGGAGTTTCACCGAAATGATAGCAATCAGCAACTGGAACGCTTCTGGTGCGTTGCTGTTTCTGGAGGGCTCCCGGAGAGAAAACTAACAGCAAACAGTTCGCCCCTGAGGTTATAGGCCGAAACAGCCCCACAACGAAAGGATATAGTCTCCCAAGCCACACCATTTTTTCCACGGGGCTAAATGTTTGTAATTGGGGAGTGTAACTTGATTTACATGCCATGGTGTTTTTTGCATACAAATTGGAGGGGTCAACTCTGCTGTACCACTTGGAAGCATGTTGATGACCTAATGACTGCAGCCTCCAAAATGGAGGTTTTTGTCGAAGATATGTGTCTCGTCTTGGGGTGATTCGCCGGTCCCTTTTTCAGCAGTTTATATTAACATTAGGTTCATGTCTATTTTGGAAGTCAATTAGTCAATTGTACATGATCTTTGGTTACAATAGAGTCGAGCTGCAACAGTACTATTGAAACCCACCCCACGTTTTTCCCTGGCCTGTGGTTGGACAACACAAGGATGGACGAGCCCACCACCCACTTTAGAAGCTTTGAAAAAATCTCTTCCTTTCAGGGTTTCCCCTACCGTTATGATCCCCAAAACCAGGCCAGGCTTCTTCTGGAATCCATCATTTATCCCTAGAATAAGTTAGTATAACTAGCTGGTGGTTTCAAATATTTCTTATATTCACCCCTATTTGGGGAAGATGAACCCAATTTGACGAGCATATTTTTCAGATTGCTTGGTTCAACCACCAACTAGATAAGTTAACATAACCTTACTGTTCTTCCCAACTGTTTTTCTTTCCACCTTTCTTTTTCGCAACAACCGCCGAGGATCAGATGCCCGAGTCCAGCCAGCCACAGGTCGCTGGGAAGGAAAGAAAAGTCGCACGGTCACCTTTTCGTTTGCGGCCACGAATCGTCTTTTTTTAGAACACTCCCCAAAGACAAACTCAGGGCAAGTACCTATACACAAGAATACTAACTATACTTCGCAAAGTGTACTGTAAGTCCAACTTGTAATTGTTGCTGTTCCTGATTTGGGATGGTTGAAGTTGCTCCACCGAGAAGAAGGCGTTCAATAGTGGCTGTCCAGTTGGTTGATTGATTGATTGATTGATTGATTGATTGATTGATTGATTGATTGATTTAAGGGAGGGAATCCTATCCTTCTACGAGAGGGATTGCAATGAGGGGCGCATTAACTAAGGGAATCTATATTTATACATGCTGAAAAAACTTTTTTCATGTACTTGGTATAATGTCTCTGACGTGTTTGACATGTGATTGGAACAACAATGATGTGAAAGGTATAATTCATAGGTTATTTGACAATACATCACTTGCACAGACTCGGGACGGTATCTTCAGGGAAACCCGACCCAATTGCCCAACTTTAAGGTCTCGTTTTGACGTGTTTTCAAAGAGTCTTCTGTTTGACCAGTAGCTGAAGAGATTTGCTGAAATTTTGGAACCTGGTTGATATTCCAGTGTGGTGAAAGAAGATGACGGGTGATCTTGAGGCATAAGATACATTCACGTGAGTAGTATTGTGCTAATACCTGTTGTTGTTGTTGTTGTTGTTGTGGTTGTTGTTGTGGTTGTTGTTGTTGTTGTTGTTGCTGTTGTTGTTGTTGTTGTTGTTGTTGTTTTTGGTTGTTGTTTTTGGTTGTTGTTGTTGTTGTTGTTGTTGTTGCTGTTGTTGTTGTTGTTGTTGTTGTTGTTGTTTTTTGGTTGTTGTTTTTTGGTTGTTGTTTTTTGGTTGTTGTTGTTTGTTTGTTGTTTGTTTGTTGTTTGTT